>JAODAF010111284.1:0-10684 GCA_027574765.1 Molpadia intermedia | reverse complement strand
GATCCCAAGGTCAAATCAGAAAAAATGCTTATTTTGAGAGAAATGGGGCAAAGAAAAAGTTTTTAATACTCTTATATGATAGAGCCAAATGTTGATTTTGTGACATTTTCTTCACCAAGGGTTGATATTTTGGGACAAATTTGAGACATGATATATATAACGCATCATTTAAATTGTAATATTCCTCTAAGCAAGGAACCATAGTGCCCTGGGCTCCTGTTTATCCTTAAATTGCTTCATCTGGTATATTTTTGCTGAAACTAAGATGCAATGGCTTTTGGTTTTGGGGCCATAAGAGATGTTCAAGACTTAAAGGTCAGGTGTTATATCATACTGGATCATTTGCAGTAAATATCTTTGATGGATTGAGATGTTACTTGGACCCAATTACTCAGATTGGGTCATGGACCTTCATTATTTTATTTTAATCCTTTGGGACTCTGAACTTTCACAGTTTCCGGAATTATAAGTAATGGAACTTCAGAAAATTGAACCCTCAGTTTTCAATATAACAAACTCGGCATTTCAAAACTGTGGACCTGCAGAATGATGGCCCTTTGGTTTCCAGTGGCGCCAATGTTAGGTTCTTTCTGTGGTTTCTTCATAATAGACTCATTCAGCCAGGCTGTCATGTGAGTCATGTTGCTTCGTCCCCACTCCGCCTTTGAGGGAACACTTGTACGTGCTAGTCGCATGGGGATGATTAATGGTGGCTCAATGGTGACTCAATATCCTATGAATGCTAATCGGTAAGCCAGTGGTCCTCTATATATGAGCATAACAAATAGCAAACTCTAACTTAGCAGTTCAAATTAAGAGGACATTGGCTTGTTGGATTTATGATCAGTGTAAAACTAAATGTTAAATGTTGTGAGCAGGCTGCCTAACTTTAAGTATGTACTAGATTGTAGAGAACACCTGATGGCCCCCAAATTCCACCATACAGTACCTAAACCATTGGTCAGTGTAATGCAACACAAGTACATACTACATGTACAGACTTAATACCAATACACACATGCACGCATTTGGCGTGTGTCACACGCATTTCATGCCTTTCACACGCTCACACGCTGCCCAAGTTTTATCACACGCATAACAGCCTCAACTTAACTTGCTTAATCAAAAAGGCCAAATTCAATAAGTCTACAATACCCATATCATCACAGCAAAGGATTTTTATGACCAAATTTGCAATATTGTTGTGAATACGGCCAAATGACACCACGTAATCACACCAAATGCGAGCTGAACATAACGATGTATAGGGCCTACCCTGTGTACTGTGTATTGGCTACACTGACAAACAACTGAGACTTTCGTGAGTGAAAACGCAAAGAAAAGAGTTTAAAACCAAAAGAAACTAGGCTACATCGATTATATCATGGCCAGTAACAATGAGTCAGATAACGACCAGGCCGGTATTTGCATCAACAATATCAAAATTGGAAGAAAAAAATTAAAATTCTTCAACAAATATTTACCTTCAAATATTGCACCATTTTGCATCTAACCACCCTTAAATACTAAAAAAAATTCACCAGGGGAGGGGGACATCGCCGCCCCTTAGACCCTTACCCCTGCGTTCATGCACACACCTAAATTTTATCCAATGTTGGAAAGTCTGCAATGTATTTTCCATTACTTGGGGATTAGGTCCTTTGATGGCCTGTCCTAGGGAAGTAAAGCAAGAAGGCAATATATGGCTCATCTTCAGCTCAACAATTTTGAAAAACCCACAGGTCATGCCAGACAAATCTTAACAGAAAACTTGCCTTGCTTTCATGTCATGAGATTGCCACTTGAGATGTGGAAGAATATAACAGTCATACAGAAATCCCTAGCTCTGTATTATTTAGTACTAGTAGTATATAATAGTGTGTGGCTGTACTGCTGTTACTATACATACAGTAGTTCACATTCAAGCCAGTTGATTTGTTTGGCTAGCTGCCAGATAGGTTCTTTGATATGGGGTTCTTCATGTACAACTAGGTTATAATGCAATACAAAGCACACAAGCTTTATTGAACTCACAAGTGGATTTTGAATAACTTTTGATATCTACTGTACACTACATCGCAAAACTGCTGATGGAGCCATGACAAAATAACTGTTGCATGTACAATATGTCACAACGTTATTATGTATTGATATGTGCTCTCAAATAAGATACAGTTTAGCTTGATGACCATTACTATCTTCAAATCATCCTCAATGCAGATTTTGAAAACAGTTATATTTACTTTCTTTATTCCTTACCTCTCCCTTACACAAATGCACTCTTTTACCATGTCTAAAACCCTCTTGGTATTAAATGCTTTCCTAATTAAACAGCACCCCGATGTCCAATGACGTCATCATCAGGAATGCACTGAACTTCATTCTCTTCTACCAACCTGTATGTAAAGGTCGCATCTATTTTACACTCTCAGTGCTTTACGGGAGTCCACAATTAACATATTACCTGGTTTCCATGAACACTACAGAAGTTTGTTCAATAATCAATACAATGGCCTTGTTCCTACACAAGTGCAAGACAAGTGGATGAGCTAAGTGTACTTTTGGATGATCAAAAATGATAACAAAATGTGGTAGACAGGCTGCCATAGAGAACACCTAAGGGCATCCATGGTTAATCTGGCCTTAGGCCATGAAGTGGGAAGAAGGTAATATATGACTTAATATCTTCAAGTAAACAATAATGAATAACCCACCATGTTAGCCAGAAATGTTAAAGTTGCCCTGCATTCACATCAACATTGGATCGCTCCATGGCATTTGGAAGTACCAGATCCAGGAATATTGAGTGGGATTTCACAAAGACCCTTCCAAAATATGGCTTTGCAGCTTAAGATTCAATAAACAACTAACTAATCCTAATCTCTCCTTGATTTATATTTATGGTACAGTAGCTCCCCATATGTTATGTTAACTTTAATACATTTTGGGACCTACAGTGATCTTGACAGTACAGATGGGTTTAGCAATAATAGATTGATATGTTGGGACCGAGGGTTGTTTGGATATTAGCGAATAATTCATATGATAAACGATAAAACCCATCTAGTTTGTTACGATGATGATAAATAAAAGGCAAATTTAAATGGTTGTCTCTGTGTCATTTCAGAATTAAGTAATAATAATATATACAAAATGCACCAAAACAAATTGTGTTGTACGTGGCTAACTTATTTGCACCGGGTTTGTTTGTGTCATTCAGACCCCGCAATTTACCCCATCTATGGCCATATATTTCAGTCATTTCATCTGGACACTTCTAATTTTATGATCTACATTTATTTTCACTCTCACACACACACAGTTTGCACTACCGTACATAACATTAAGGGGCTGACTGGTTATATCAACAACTGTAGCTTAACCACAAAATTCTTCAAATGAAATTAATTCATTCTTATTATGATGTAAATTCTAAGAAATAGAGGGCAGTGAAGCAATAGCTACCATTATTGGTGTTTGCTGTACAGGTAATTCCCATAAGATTCATCAGTGGCAGTGCTAGGGTTGCCTGAATACGGGAAGTTAAATTAAAATTCAACTAAGGCAACAACCAATCCTAGACCAAGGAACTGTCACTGCAATAACATTAACAGGTAGTGAGTAATTATGTCTGTATGGGGAGGGGCTGTAGCAGGCCTAGACATGTAGTTATTGAGACTGTAGATCAGTTTGAGCTGGATCTCAACTGGAATGTTTGCAGAACCCTTGGCGCTGGTAGCTATAGGGTCTGAAGGGCTGGTCCCTTGTTAATAGCTATTTTGGAAATATCTGACTTTTTCTTTAAGTTAAAACTTTTTATGAGATTTGATTTTAAACTCGCTGGTTGGGTGCAAATCTATTGGAAGGATAACCATGTACGGAGGAGGTTTGGCGGTAATGATGCCTTATTATCATGGGTGCCCACCACCCATGCATAATGACTACCATAATTATGTAAGTACACCTTAAAGATCTTCTTAGTGGTTCTCCTATCTTGTTAAAAGTTCAAGAGTGAATGTAGTCAGGTAAATTTAGGGGGAATCGGGATCACCTAGTGTTAGGTTTCAGTATTGACTTGAGCGCATGTGGAAGTTTCCATAGTTAGTGTTTATCTATTGTATATATGTTTCATGCAACATATTTAGTGTAACTGTTTTATATCAATTTTTCGTATTAAGGTCTCTGGTCAGAGTTGTCTCCCAGAGATATTTTGGCTGGTGATAGGAGTGAGAATTCATAATTTGCATTGGAGGCTTACTGTAGGCTGAAAAACAAATTGTATAAATATGTGCTTAATGGCACTGTATGCAGTATTAACAGACTATCCAAACTCTTTGGCTATTTTTAAAACTCCTCAAAACCTGTTTGTTTACATTGCTGAGTTCTTATATTCAAAGATTTGTGGAATGAAATAGTTGTTGTTTGCATGTTAACCCAGAGCTATAATCATGCATCAATGCCAGTACACCTGAAAATTGACTTCCTTAATCTTAAGAGAGAACTTGAAGATTCAGTATGTTACTATAGTTACTTGTTTTTGTACATCAATTTTGTATATATATGTATACATTAACTGCAGCAGGAAACTACAGACAAGGAACTGTATTACACTGTATTATATATTACAATCCCTAAATAACTCACAGTAGAATTCTGGGTACTAACTGAAGAGCTGGCAAGTCTCCAAACTACTGGTGGGTAAAAATGGAATGATGAACTGTGTATATAGGCCAAGCAAGGTTTAAATCTATTATAGCCTATATCCTTTCTTGAAAAATTATATTTATTTAAACATTAACAAGGTTTCATTGTTCTTTTCTTACTCTGACTTTATATGTACATGAATTCTACTACAATTGGCAATTTATTGATGATTTTGGCATATTTATTTCTCCAGCAAAAGTGAGATTTTGATAATAATGATTTTTGCTATAAATTCTCAGGAAAAATTTAAATCTAATAACTAAAATTAAGTATTGCAAAATCTTTGACAACTGCAATTGTAGGTAAAACGTGTTAATGCCTGTCAATTGTTTCTGTTGAATAAACAACCTAAAATATTATTTGTCATCCTACAGATTTTTAACTGGAAAAAATTAACTGAATATTATTTCCACATCGCTTCCTACAGTTCCTAACTTTATTTCTTTGCATATTATTTATAATTCAGGGCTTAAGAATTATGTTACTGATAGCAAATTACCTTAGGGCATTTCAGGGAGATGCATCCCCCCCCCCCCCTGTGTACTGTGTCTTTGTACCTTGAGTTTTATTATTGTAAAGTTCTTCTCATTTGGGGTTGCTTTCCACCCTGTAAAATTTGAAGCCTGCAAGTGGTTTGTCAAATCTGTTATGGCTCTCGAATATGTTACTCTATATATATATATATATATGTCTCTCTCCTGTCACGCATTCTCCCATACTGCAATTATAAAAATTAAAGCCATTGATTACATGTGCGTCAGAGTGGATGGCGTAGATTGATCTCACAGGAATTTGATATTAATGTACGTCAATCTGGATCACTGCCAGGAAAACTCTACTTCAACTTTGGCTTCAAATTGTCAGGTCATCATCCAATCTATACTCTCTGTAGCATGCTGCTTTAGTGTTGCTTTTAGTATACGGTATGTTTGATTTCCCTGAGAGGATGGGAGAGTGTTTCCACTGATAAATGAAGAGCATGACTGGTGTTTGTAAACCCTTTGATTACATCCTTGAAATGACACATACAGACTGGTAATAATTAGATGTAGCAATTTATAAGATTACAACAGTATATACAGATAGACAGCGCTTGTATTATGTACATGAATTCCTCAATAGAACTACGTATGGAGGTACAGCAAGGTTGTGGCTTTCTCCTTCTCTGTTACTCTAAGATAAAGCCAGATTGTTGGGGGACCAGTGGCTCATGATGTGCTGGTCTTGTATGTATACAGACAGGGTGCATCAAATGTGAAGAGGTTTTTGTCTTCAATGACAAAACATTTATGTACAATGTGTCTCCTCCATTGACTGAAATGGAAGAGCAATGGTTGAGAAATGGTTGAGTCAGTACAGGGGGGGGGGGTTAACCATTGCTCTGATATACTGAGCTAGCTTGCATTGAGGACACCATTGCAAATTTCTGCAATGCAACAGTGCATGGTACCATCCATTCCATATTTTTGGTTAGCCTGTACCAAGCAGTTGACACTTGACCGCCAGCCAGAAATCTAGAAATATCATTATCCAATGCGGCATCTGTACGCTGTTCATGTGATAGCAATCTATAAAGTCTATAAAATCTCGACCTGCTAGAATTTCTGGGCTACTATTTGCAGTTCTGAGTTCACTGTAAAATATTTGTGTGTTTTCTGCTCTCCTCCATTGACTGAAATGGTTGAGTCAGTATAGGTAGGGTTAACCATTGCTCTGATATACTGAGCTTGTATTGATGACACCATTGCCATTGCACATTTCTGCAACAGTGCATGGTACCATCCATTCCATAGTTTTGGTTAGCCCTTCTTGTACCAAGCAGTTTCGAGGTTGCAAAACTGGGTGGACGGCCAGTCGGAAATCTTGAAATATCATGATCCAATGCGGCATCCATAGGCTGTTCATGTGAGAGCAATCTTTAAAGTCCGTCTCGACCTGCTAGAACACTATAAAGATTTTTGTGTCGTCTGCTCTGCTCTATCGACGATAAAGGTCAAGTCAATTTACAGGTATGGAGGGTCAACCTAGAAGCTTTGGTTGCATTAAAACAAATATTTCACTTTTTGTTGTATGATCAGTGCTTTAAGACATTTCTGTATTCAGTTTTTTCCTCATTTGTTTTGCTATTTTAGGTCAGCACTCAATTGGAGAACCCTACAAGGTACTATATACAGGAGAGGCAGAAGAAGCAAGTACAGCAGTACCTCTCCATATCACAACAGTCTTCTCAACTGGTCGGTCCTCTTACCAACTCACCATCCCAGCTGCCAAATGGATCCCAGACATCTAGCCTTCCAAGCAGTCCTATGGAGGTATACATTAGTTATAAATAATTCATGATAGTTTATTCTGTGACGTACAGGCAGATATATGGCTTTCTCTGACTATGATATTTATGATTGTGGCAAAACTACTGTGCTCATATCAAGAACTAAAGCAATTATTCAACATGTGTGAAAAAATCTGCATCTTTAGAACTGTTTTCACACAATTTAGCACACCTTGACATACATTTCATCACATGTTGACACATATTTTAACACATATTTTAACACATGTCTGAAAATTAATTGAAATCTGTAGACAATGCATGACAATAGGATTGGCGGGATTTACATGAGCTTACCAGGAAGTGGGATGCACTATGAACTACGGCAGACCTAACAGCAATTGAATGGTTTATAGACCATGATTATTGTATGAGATTCAAGTGTTAACTTGTGCAAGTTCACACATTTTCACACTTTGGAACTCTTGCCACAATTTGTCACAGAGTAACCTGTCAGGTTCTGACCTCCCTGCCAGTCTGAGGTAACTAGAATACTCAGTGTTTAATAATGATCACTTAAAATGGTTTAACAAGTATCAGCAGCAAATGGGACGAGGGGCAAAAAAAGATAAAAAGCTAATTTCCTCCCCAAGATAATTTCCATCAATTATAATAAATGTTTTCTATGATTTACCACCAAAATACACAATACAAACTTAAGTCAAAATGCATTTTTGGTACATGAGTACATGATCCCTATGGTTTTTGGTGTGGGTCTCATGATTATCTCCATACTTGGTATGATGATGTCAGTTGAGAGTAGGTACATGCTGATGTAATCAATAAATTTAACCTCATTAATATTCATGTATGTGCGGAGCAAGAATTTGAGGTCAAAGGTCATTTAAAGGTAATTCTTTGAAAATGCGTAAATGTATTTTCTCCCATGAAAACAAATGAAAGTTGGCCATACTAATAGTTGTTGGCCATACTTGGTCATTATTGAAAATGCTTATAAATGGATCTTGAGGAAAGTTAGTATTAATCATTGTTGGCCGGTAGTGTTTCATATGGGGTGTTCAAGAATAAATATCATTTAGGTGTAATTTGAAGTTGCAAGTTCAGAGTTTTAAAGGTGGCAGTAAATGATTCTTCTCCCACAGCAAATGGATGTAAACAAATGTTGATTATAATGAATGTTGGGTAGTGCTGCATTTGGGGTTTTTAGGAATTTGAGGCATTTAATGACTAATTGATGTCATTCACTGAAATGTACTATATGGTATGAGATGAGCTACTGCACCATTGATGCTCTAGTTCTGGTCAATATAATATGCTAAATGCTGAATCAGCTTTTACAGCTGCAAGAATTAAATACTCAGGAATCTGCTGGGTATATAATTGACCTCAACATATTATATAGTTTACTCCATCCTTCTTTGCAGATATATTTTACTATATATTGTTATAATAATGTCATTTGTATTCAATAACATGGTTCTTAACAATAAACATTTATGAAGGTGAACTCTTCTAAGAGGGGTGCCTTGACGTATTTTAAAACGTGTGAACTCTAAAGGTTAAGTGTTGCTGAATCAGTTGTTGAAGACCAAAGTTTCATATTGCTGAAATTTGATAAGGGGGAGGATCCTAGTTGTGAAGGTTTGTTGTCTTTATACTGTACTGTATGTGTGCATTCTTTGTAGAAAAGATTACTTTCAATCAGATTATTTGCTTGTAGCAAAAAAACAAAAATTGGATTTTACCAACAGAACTCAGAGAAGCATAATGTTTGTTTTCCTGCCAAATCTCTGGTGTAATCTGCCAAATCTCTGGTGTAGGTAATAAATTAAATGTTGTTGCTGAATGTGAAAAATTGAGGCTTAGTGAAGAAATGTTGCCTGAGTATGTTGAAATGGTGTTGTCATCCTTTACACCCCTCCCCCATATTTTTGTTTTTAACAAAATATCTTGATGACTCACAGAATTAGTCCAAAATGTATAAAGTTGATCCTCGATATATATCAGCCCCCCCAAAATAATGAGAAATCATTCTAAAAAAGTTGTTCTCACATCACAAAAGGAGCTGTGTATATGAACAATGCCATTGAATATGGTTTAAAATGGAATTAAATCTGCCATAACCATGAACCATGATAGAAATTCAATTTGCTATATATCCAGTACAAACAAATGCTTAATTATTTAGCCACAAACATCTTAGCTTCTAGTTTATTTACAGTCACCACATGGACAGAGATTATTTGTTCAAACAAGGTTTGAACTGTTTATCTTCAAGATATCAACTAAGAAAACATGCAGCGATTATAATCAAATCAGATCCCTTAGCTTTGTCAATAAATACACCCCCTAGATGAATCCTAGGCTAGTTGAGCATTGTTGTTAACCATGAAAGGTTTTAATTCTTGCATTTAGAAAGCTTGGGTACTTCTCACAATTTTCAGATAGTAATTACTGTACATTTGTTGCCCTGGAACATATGGATGTACCATGGTATTATAATACAGCTGCTGTATGATGGTACCAGCATATTCCGGGCAAAGATATTTCATTGATATAAAATATGAGGAACACTGTGTGAATGTAGTGGTTGGCTGTAGAAGCCTGGAGTATTATGGACTGTTAGGCTCTGATGAGTGGCAACGTGCTTTACATTAAATGAATTTGGAACACTCAGAATACAAGAGGACAATCTGGGATTTTAGGGTTGTGTCGGAGCAGCGATTGAGAGGTATGGTGTAGGTATTTTTTATTTTGAAGGCAGTATTATATGTGGTAGGTAAAGTCAAATCCCACCACAGACAATCTCTGATCACTGGTATGGTGGGATGTAGAAGGTATAACCAGATGAGAGCAGTGGCGTAACTAGACATTTTCATCTGGGGGGGCTGAAGGGGACGAAGGTATTGAGAGAGGGGGCAAAATTTGTGTTTGTGTGTGTGTCTTTGAGCAACTAAAAATTCTTACATTTCATTTGGGGGGGGCAGCAGGAGAGGCAAGACTTCTGAGGGGGGCTGTCACCACTCTCCCCCATGCCCCCCGCCTCTAGTTACGCCACTGGATGAGAGACAGTTCCATCTCATGTTGACACATGTGGTCAAATCAACAATTTCTATGCATTTGCCATTTGGTGGGTGAAAAGAGATACTTGAAGATTTTGAGTTAAATTTGTATTTCAAGTTTGTTACAATGCACAGTCAAATTTAATTCAGACGTTGAGCCTGGGATACCTTTTTCACAGTCCTGCATTCCCAGGGCGCCCACATTAAAGATTGTGAGGGCAACACATCTCGAGTGTGTAACCAGATAAGGGACATTTCCATCCCCCAAATTTGACCAAATCAATAATTTTCACTGCATTTGCGAATTTAATAAAAGGAGATATTGAAGACCTTGAGTGCTGGATTTAAGGCAAATCACGGTCCCAGACCCATATTTGTTGGGTTTTGTACATGACAATTAATTGCCTATTGTATATCGCATTATGGCATCACAATTAACCATTTATTGATTCATGTGAGGACTGAAGAGTTTAATATTATTGTGATGTGATATGTCTGTATTTATCTCTAATGTCTGAGATAATTTTTTGTTAAGTTCGCTATGGTGAAAGGGCAGTGTTGTAACCAAGTCATTTTTTTGTCAAGTCAAGTCACAAGTCAATTTTTGTCAAGTCAAGTCAAGTCACAA
>JAODAF010111173.1:0-10685 GCA_027574765.1 Molpadia intermedia | reverse complement strand
GACCTGGTATCTAGTGGGTGACTCAGGTTTTTACATAATATATCATGGTAAAACAACAAACTTGGTACATTTTGATATCAGCGGCGACAGCAGCGTAGGTATGAACTCTACTGAATGCTCCCCTCTAGTATAATATATATGAGTACTCCTACAGAGGGAAAACAAACCTGGTTAACCATACCACCAAAACAGAAAAAATAGCAGCGTTTAAAAAGTTTAAAAAGCATGTTTAAAAGTTTTATAATAGAAGACACAGCTGCAGATGATGATGACACTCCTATATCTGAGGTCCTCTGTGTTCAGCACAGGCGGACCAAAGGGAATTTATATCAGCTGAATACAAGAATTTGTAGCATGTAGTTGATCTTACCGGTTGACCAGAGTGATAGCACCAGACAATGTGACCTTGGGGGCATCCTCGTCTTCTTTGGTGGCATCATTTGCTTGGTTGGGCATCAGGGGTGGTATGAGTTTGTCAACCTCCTCTACATCAACCTGATCCCCAACATCAGCCTCTCTAAAGTGACATTTATTCTGAAGAATCTTGAAAAATAAAAAAAAACATTAGAAGTTTTTTTTACAGACTTTGGACATGACCATCTTCCTTTCTTGCATACTGCATTAAAACTGCTTGTGACAGAATGAGTTAGTGGAATGGTAACATAACAGTTTATTACAGCATAATAAGTTGCAGAAACAACATATTCTATGACAGTGACATAATTTTTTGCCACAATTTCAATTCTAGTAGTGACAGCAACCAGAAATTAAAGTGACAATGGTGACATATGTTTTGATATATTTGGTAAAATATAGTTGGTACAAATGGCACACAGACATAATACATATCATCATTTAATGATTTTACTTGCAAAGTGGATAATATACCAAATATTTCTGGATTGTTTTTTTTGCAATTTGTGCAAAATAGGTAGAATGAATTTTATTTTTCCTAGTGCAAACCTGGGACAATGAACAGGATTTTGATTTTCTGCATCGAGACAGGCAAATTGTCCCCCCTTAAAACTGGTACAATCCCAGTTTTTAAAGATGTATGTATGACATGATACACTGTTTATGTGTTAGACCCAATAGACACATGAAGAACAAACCCGGGACAATTAACAGGATTTCCTGCAGCGGGACAGGAAAATTGTCCCCCTTAAACTGGTAAAATCCCAGTTTTCAAGGATGTACGGCAGGATATACTGTTCATGTGTTAGACCCAATAAACACATGAAGAACAAACCCGGGACAATTAACAGGCTTTCCTGCATCGGGACAGGAAACTTGTCCCCTTTAAAACAGGTACAATCCCTGTTTTCAAGGATGTATGGGAGCCCTACTACCTACACACATACTAGGCTGTGACTTCTGATGTTAGGATGTGTTACTTCCAATAGACACATTGACTTAGAGCAAACAGAAACCTAGCCAATATCACTATTTTTATGAAACAACAATTTGAAATTTAATGTATTTCCTTAGTTTTCTACTTCATCAGTATTTCTTGGAAGGAGTGGTGAATATCTTTCAATAAAAGTTTTCAGTAAAAGTATTTTTCCAATATTTTTAACTGTAGTAACCCCAGAACTAGGACACATTCAATTTCAGAAAAGGTCAAACCTTGTCTATTTCTCTGTAATCCTTCAAGTCTTGGGTAAAGCCATCTTTCTTAGCACTCTCAACAAACATGACAAAATAGGAGCTGTGCGCCCTTGCCCTAGCCTTAGACTGGATATATGACCGATACTGAGTCGGAGGGTCAAATCGCACCACTAAGTTACACCTTGGAACATCCACACCTGACAAAAGAAATTATAAATGTTGTGGTGCATAATATTAACAATTGTTAGTAATTCAGAGACAGACAAGCAATACTCTCAAATGACAAATTTATTGCTGACAGCTTACTTGGTCCCAATGACCATGACTGCTGATCCTGGGACAGACAGGGTGGATATTTACACGCCCCCCCCCCCCCCCCCCCCCCCGACTGTATTGTTACCATCAGAAATGGACATTAACTCACAAGCATTCTAATTTCTAGCCGGGGAGGCACTTATTCTAAGGGGACACCCGCCCCTATCCCTCAGTCAGATCATCCAGTTCATCCCATTTGTTTACTTCTAAGTACTGTATGTCCAAAATTGATTTTGTATTCTTCTTTGTGGTTGTAACCAAGTATTTATAAAATGATAACCATGACTGACTCCATTGAAAGGGTTATGCTTCGAAGGCGACTCTGAATCCACTTAGAAATAGAATTAATTTTTGGTGGTTGTTTACCTAATATTGAGTCGTTCTTAGTCAAAATATACAATAGCCTAACCGACCGCGACTCTGACGGAGGAGTGATGGACAATATGTTATGTGTGTAATATATCAATGCTCACATAACTGTGGACGGACACATCTTAGGATTAATTGCTATCATACTGTATGAAAGTAATAGCGTAATTTTTATTTGAATAGATCATGCTTTCTTAATTACCCAAATCCCAATTCAGTGTCAACAAAGAGTTTGTTTGTACAGCCGAGTGGCCTACTAATACATGTATACTAAAATTTAGAAGATCTTACCCCAATATGTGATAATGTTGTAGTAAAACTCTTGTAGCTCTTCCATTTGCATATAGACATGTGGATATTTAGCAATTTAAATTTCATTTTCCAAAAGTACTGTAAGCACTTCATGTTCTTACTTTTTCTACACAGGCTTGAGGCACTTGAGAGAAGTATTCATAGGGCACAAGGGACTGTGATTGATGAATCAACATTTCAGAATCTAATGCAGGTTTTTGCAGAACTCATTGAAGAATTTCGAAGAGTAGACCATAACACTGAACATGGTACTGGTGTGTACAATATTTTGTAATTTTTTATTTTCTATAATTGTATGATGCTTTAGGAGGTGCCCCACCCAAACCTTAGGGGCCTGGAAACAGGTTGGAAAGATAGGATGTGATACTATAAGACTAAGTAGAGAATAAATTGGAACAGAGATAACACATAGAAGATACATGTATCTTCATTAATTGCTTTCATTAATGTTACAGTATTTGTCAGACACTACAACATACATGTAGATGGTGGAAACTCCTAATAACATATGACTGATCTTTTTCAATATGGGGTGAATTTTGGGTCAAAAAGATTACATTTGCGATACAGGTAGGTCTTTGGTTCCGTAGAGCAATGTATTGTTGAATCTTGTTAACATGATCCACCCAAATTGGCACTTAAAATAAAGAAAAAATTTCACTTTTTTTCATCCTCTCTTCTCATGAAATTTACCATATATTTACCCTTGGTCAGTTTGCATTTCCCTAGCAACGAAAGAGAAAATGGTCGCCTTATTCCTGTGAGGACAATTCATGTCCACCATGTTTTTATGTATTACTGTAAGATGACCAAAGTTACCCAAGGTAGTTGCTTGTATATACCAAAAGCAGTATGTTTTGGGTATTTGACTTAAACCCCAAGCTTAAATAATTAAGGCTCGGACAAATGTGTCATTGCATATTGTTTGCGGCGCAAAGCACCCTTTTTGGGGTCTATATTGCGCTTTTTCCAATTTCCTGAAAATGTAAATTTCTTATGCCTAATTTTATAGCACAATCCAGCAAATGAATGCATTTTCTGACATAACATAAGATATAAAAACAGCTTGTGCCAACACTATCCACAAAAAAGACGATGAAATTCATTGTTCTGTTGTTTTTTTACATTAAATATTGTTCTAAAATATACCTATTGATCATTGTTACCAAATCACCACTTTCCTCATCCGCACAATCTGATGAAACTAATCGCCGGTCTGGGCTAAAATTTAGCATTACATTCTAATGGTATAGACTAGCATATATCATCCGATCGGTAACGACCTAGCCTATGTTTACTATATCCAACATTAATGAAACGATTGTCGCTTACTCGCTTTATATACTGTAGCCTATCTATAGGAAATAGTGTGCAATTGTGATCAATGCTAGCGTCATTATTGATGAACAATGAAAAGGATAAATGCAAAAATGGTTGGTACATGTTGCTCCTGAAAGAGATAACTTGTTAATACTATATAACCTTGGTTTAGCTGTTGTGTTGACTTAAACCTCTATCTACATGTATCTACTAAACCAGTTGTGTCATATAAACAGATTGTGGTTACAGATTAAATTCTTTATACATGCAGGTCACACTGGCTACCAAGCTGAAAGAGCACCAGGCACAACTTTCTTTTCTTATCCATTGTGGGTTTGGCAATCTCAGAATATCAAAACTTCTTGGAATTTCATTAAGCACTGTGAGACGTCCGATTAGGTAAGGTTGCAATTTTAGCTATGTATCAATCAAGTTGCATTTTGATGAATAACAATTTAACTTTCAAATAATTTTGGTTCAAAATATTTCTGCCACTGAAGGTTGTGGGTCATGGTTTTTGGTTCCTTGCTTGAAAGGAACTTATGCGGTCAACTTAGTGTGTGTGTGCATGTGTGTGTCCGTGTGTGTATGTGTGTGTGTAATACTTTCGTGTATATGCACGATAACTCAACAAGGAAATGGTGTAGCGTCACCATACTTGGTGTGTGGATCACATATATTGACAAGAAGAACCCTATTGATTTTGGCGCTCATGCCATGAATATTAATGAAGTTACAGGGTCAAAGGTCAAAATCTTCCAATTGCAATTACTCAGCCACTGTCTGTCAGATTTCATCCAATCTTAGTTTGGTTATGTTGGGTGATGGCAGGCATATGATCTTGTGAATTAAATTCAATATCAGGCATATTTATTAGGTTGGATGGCTTAGAAATGATATTGTTCATAAATAACTCTATATTCTAGTCTAATAACAACAGTATTTCAGTGCCTATTGGCTACAGTGTGTAAATACAACATATAAAATTTGAGACTGATAATGATACACTTAAGTCAATGGAGTTTTTGTCACAGATCTGGAAATCCTCAATTTCAATGGTACGGTAGCCCTTAGTGTACATAAATGAACATTGCTTCATGAATTATATAGGCAGGTTGTAACCACTATCTAGATGTAAGAGGTTACTACCAGCTGTCACTACCATTCACATGGGAGAGTGTAGTCAGTAGTAATATATAATACTGGACTCCCAATGACGGGGAAGTGGGGATGCATGGGGTGCTATCTGCACTGGGTGGAACCTGTACGGGGTGGAGCCAGAAGTGTTTTTGTCAAATTGACTTGGTTATTTCGAGCCCTGAGATAATGCAATTAAATAGGTTGAGCATGTGCGACGATGCCTGAGTATAAAATTGTAAAAATTATGTAGTCTGTAGTAAGTATAACAGCTCGCCTAACCAAACTTAGGTAAGCTTTTTTTCTAATAGTAACAGCTCGCCTAACCAAAATTGATTGCGAACACCATCTACATTTTCTATGATTAAATCATATAATGAATTTTTCATGTAAAGTACTGTGAGGGTTCCTGTGAAGAAAGTGTGTTAACCTCAATTAGTGCTTTTGGGTGTCTCACTGTAACATAAATTAGTACACATGGTCGATTAACACCGGTTAACCGATCATAATGGACTAGCGTCCTCTTGACATTAACTCCCGAACACCCACTATCTTTTAACACCAACACTTTTCTCCCTCTAAGATATCCCTACATTACAGGCATGCATTCCAACACATTTTCCGAATTTCCCTGGTGATGTCGCATGGCTCCTTGCAAGCTGCACTAACTACAGGAATATTGTGCCCACATGCCAAATGAGATATGCATTTGCTGCTTGACCAGTTTGATGTTCAATTTTTTGAGCATCTTTTTGTTCATTTTCACTTCTGACTGCCGAATTGGCCTTTGTATTTCCTGTTGAATTTTTTGTCCAGTCAGTAGCTTTGTGAATTGTGACCAACATTGCCACATTTAAAGGGCAATAACCCATGAGTGCTCCAGCCGTGAACCTTATGGGTGTGAACAGATAGAAGGGCATTAATATTTCAATGGGTTACTGCACCATAGACAGTGCTGGCTAGGATTCTTATGTAAATCAACTAGATAACATGTGCTAGTTGTGTGCTGTATCATGTACCTGTAGTATACATGTATAGTCCGGGTAAATACCCAAATTAATACATTTTAGAATTCTACAGGAAAATGACAATTGTTCAGATTGATGTATGATTCAACATCTTACTCCATCTGTACAGAGAATTTGGTTTGAGTATTCAAACAGAATACAGCAACATATCGGCCAATGAACTTGATCGCCTTGTCCAGCAGGAAGTGCAAAATAACAATAGAATTGGACCAAATGCAGTAAGGGCCAGGCTCTTTTCCCAGCAGTATAAGATTCAACGCTGGCGAGTTCGTGCAAGTATGCTGCGGATGGATCCTGGTGGAGCAGCAATTCGGGCAGCACCCTCACTGCAGCGTCGAACCTATAGTGTTGCTGGGCCTAACTCACTTTGGCATATTGATGGAAATCACAAACTCATCAGGTGAGATCAAACAGCAGTGACCATTTATATAATATTTCTTTTAAATCAAGTGTAATTTTATTCTCAACTCAACTCAACAAATGCAATAATAATTAGGGTTCATACACATGCTTGAAAACATGGAAAGGCTTGAATTTTATTTTTGATTTCAATGCATTTTAAGAGTTTTGGCTTCTTGCCGCAGGCAAAAAAGCTAGATGGTCAGGTGGGCATGTTGTACGTGTGATGCTTGCCTACAGTATGCAATAACTTATTAACGGAGTTATAGATGGGTGGGTAGTGAGTAGACGTGCCCTATTATTTTTGGTGCTCATGTCATGCATATTAATGAGGTCACAATCAGAAATTATTCAAACTTGGTGGCATTGGTGCTAAGGGTGATGCATGGCAGGTACACAAGTATATGTGTGTTAGGTTCAATGTTATGCATACTTATGAGGGGATGTGGTTTATACCTAATTGAACTTTATTGAACAATACTTGCATATAGGCATGCACAATAACTCAATAATGAATGGATGAATCATGAACATAAATGAGGAAGGTAAAGGTCACAATCTTGAAGCAGTGTGGTGATTTATAATTAATTAGCGTTAAAAATTAATGTCAGAAACCGCAAAAGAAACATAACTTGTATTCTGCAGGATAACTGCATAGATTATTTTCATCAATTCAAAAGGCTGCAACACTGTTCAGAACATGTTACCAATTGAAGTGCTTGAAAAGTGCTTGAATTTCATTTAGGAATGAAGGCTGGGATATTCTACACAGTAGACCCAGAGGCAGATGCAGTCAGGGGAGGGATGACCTGGCCCATGCACACCCTCCTTGGCATAAGTAAAAAAGAAGACAATAGTAAAATCGAGATTAGACATTATTATTTATTTATTTTGAGTTCATAATATTAATTAAGAGCATATTTAATGATGCAACATCATATTTGATGATATCATTAATTCAAATTAATGGTAGCAATACTTAAGTGCATATTGAATGATATGGGATGTCATATTTGATGATATTATTAAAGGAGAATGAAAGCCAGCAGTTAGCATTAATGCTTATGAAAGAAGAGAAAAAGATATACAAGACAGTGAAAACACCAATTATCTTGTTCCATTTTGGAGCTATGTAAGTTTGAAGTTGCGAAACGGATGCTGCCATTTTCCTCAAAAAAATGACTTGGATTAAGTCTAATTATGACATCACAGGACCACTAGAAATACATATCCTTTTATATTTCTTTATTTCATTAACACTAATTACAATGAGCTACACAGACTTGTCTTCTCACATCATAAATAAGGATTACCTCAGAGACAGGAAATTGGCTGGGTGGAGATAAACAGTTTTGATAACAGATACAGTCAAATCATTACAAATATGTAAGGGGAGTCTAACCAATATGAGCAATTGAACCCCGTTTTTTGCATCATGCATATTATTTGGTCACATGATCAAAAGTCAATTTTTTGCAATAATTCCGCAACCGAAATTTGGAATATATTCAAACTTTGTATGTGGTACAGAAGTAGGACTGTGGGCTAATTTTTAACTCATACCAGCATGTAGTGCTTGTATGAGCTTTTAGAATCATGCTGTTTATGCATGTCTCTCTGTCTGTCAATAATTGTTAAAGTGCTTCTTCTCATACAGCCGTGGATGGATTGACGAAACTTGGACACTATGATCCTTGGGTGGGGGACATAAGGGGTGTTCAGGAATTTGAAGTCAAAGGTCATCTAGGGGTCATTTGAGGTCATTCTTTGAAAATCTGTTAAATGCTTCTCCCACAGATTGAAATGGATGTTGATGAAAGTTGGTTATAAGGATTGTAGGGTAGCATTTCTTAGGGATTTAAGGTCCAAGGTCATCTAGGGGTCATTTGAGATAAACTCTTCAAAAATCATCAAAATGCTTTCTCTAGATTTAATTGGATGTTGATGAAAAAGCTGAGTACAATAATTGTTAGGTAGTGCATCCTATGGGGTGTTCAGGAATTGTAAGGTCAAAGGTCATCTATGGGTTATTTGTGGTCAATTCTTTGAAAATCATCAAAATGCTTCTTTTCCCACAGATTGAAATGGATGTTGATGAAAGTTGGTTGTAATCATTGTTGGGTAGTGCTTCTTATGGAGTGTTCAGGAATTTAAGGTCAATTGTTCATCAAAGTTGGTAAGAGTGATCAAGAACTTCACATGGGATATTCAGTAATTTGAGGGGAAATGGCATCATTTAGGGGCCATTTGAAGTTATTCTTTTATGGTATGAGCTTCTGTACCATTCTAGTTAACAATCAAGGTTTAATAATAGTGCCATCTATGGACAAAAGTTTGTAACACAATAACTCAACAAGCTGGGGGATGGCTATCATACTTATATGTGGATGCCATATAGTGGGTGACTATATGAACCAAACTCTTTGACGACTGATAAATCAATGAATGATATCAAAATGAACTGGTGCAAGAAAGCACATGCTATGTGTGGTATTCTGGTTGTCAGATAAAGATGTTAGACAGTGGGTAGACCTACTGTGTAATGTGTAATGCTAAAATTGTCCAGTGTGGCAACAATGCTAAGAAAATGTGACACTGTACTGTTACGTTGTACAACAAAGTTTTAATGATGCCAGAATATTTCACCAATGTATATATCATCCCCATGTGGAGATGGTTGAGTGTATATGATGAAGAGGTTATTTAAATTGTCTGGAATGGGAGTGCCGTAATTCTAGTTTTAAGATTTGGAGCAATTGATGGAAGCCTCATCAAGTAAAATTAACAAAAATTTGTTTATTTTCATAGATGGAAGATGATCATCCATGGTGGAATAGATGGATTCAGTAGATTGATAGTCTTCCTAAAAGCATCAAGTAACAACAGGAAAGAGACTGTTCTGGATCACTTCGTGGCTGCTACGACTCTATGTGGAATTCCCTCCAGAATTCGGGTCGATAACGGGGGAGAAAATAATGACATATGTGATGTCATGGAACTTCTCAGAGGTCAGAATCGAGGTTCCGCAATCCGTGGACGTAGTGTTCACAACCAAAGAATCGAACGCAATTGGGTTGATGTATGGAATGGTGCTACCAATTTATTTTATGATCTTTTCCACTTTATGGAGCAAAGCGGTTCGCTAGATGTTAGCAATGAAAGACACATGTGGGCTCTACACTATGTATTCTTACCACGCCTAAATGGGGCACTTCAAACATTTGTGGATCAGTGGAACAACCATGGATTGAGAACAGAACATCATCAGACACCCATGCAGTTGTTTGTTGGGCGTTCACTGGAACTATGCAATGCCAGGCTAACTGCATTAGAGGAAATTTTTCAACGTCCAGAAGATGATGCCCGTGTTGTGTTTGAGAGAGCCGAGTGGGAATCAGAAGGAATTGAAGCCATTCCAGATTTGCAATGTCCACTAGATGAGGAGGCATTGCAGAGATTGAGGAATATGCTTCAACCAGTTGCTGAGCAGGATGAACTTGGCATTAACAAATATTTGAAGGTACTGGAGTTCATCCATGAGAGCTAAAACCACATTTCCTCCTTAACTGACAACTTCATCAATTTCCAACAACAGCCTCTTGGAGCAGTTGACTCTAACCAGAAAGCCAATTGACTTAGTGATTCCTTACCCATACAGGAATTAATATAACATTGAAGGCAACATATTGAACATATTTATATAAGGAGATCACCTCTCTACTTTGAGGACACATTCGATTTTTTATTCCTTGACAAAGTCTCAAGGATCATGATTGCATGTGTGTGTATGTGACGCCTTGGCTTGTAAACACAAACTCCAAAAGTACAGCTGGGTCAACTTAATATTTGGTATGTAGGTCCACACTAGTGAGTACAAGAAGTTCAAGAACCCTATTGTTTTTTGGCGGAGGGCATATGAGGTCAAAGTCTGAAAACCTTGTAAACACGCTAACTCCTAAAGTACAGCTTGATCAAACTTCATATATGGTATGGTGGTCCACCTTAGTGAGTACAATAACCCCCATTTGTTTGCCAGGTCCCCCAAAATTTTTAAACTATGGCATTATGTCGTTTGTACACATTTTTTGGTTCCTTGCTTTAGCAAAAGGAACCTATGCAGTCAGGTTGGCGTGTGTGTGTGTGTGTGTGTGTATGTGTGTATGTGTGTATGTGTGTATGTGTGTGCGTCTGTGACAC
>JAODAF010111063.1:0-10685 GCA_027574765.1 Molpadia intermedia | reverse complement strand
ATTTGCTTCCACTCATCTGATTGGCTGGCTTTCTATGACATCATTCCTATTCCCGTTCTACTAATCAAATATGCCATTCTTGTACTCTATTTACGTTACAATGATAGACAAATCTTGATGAACGATTCTTGGCTATCTTGGCGAATCTTCGCAAATCTGGCGTACGAATCAATAGGCCCTGGCATGACTTCGGAGTCTACTTTACATGGAATGCACCCTGGCCGACGTGACCATAGTCTACTCTAGGCTAGCCTAGAGTAACTAGCCTTCTTCTAAGTTCTAGGCTACTAAATTAGGCCTATCCTAGGCCTAAATAATGTCGCAAAAAGGATAGGCCCTATGGTACGTACATGGTAGCAAATTTATAAATTCAGTCTCTGAACATATCAAGCTTTATAAACAGTTTATTAACCAAATTCTCATCAGTTAACAACATTGGCAACTGTCAAGTTCAGGCTAAGTTATTTTTTCGGCCTAACTGTTAGTAAGTGTTACAATTTACATGTCATTGTACACCGTGCAACGTGTAGGCCTAGGCCAACACCGGAAATGCGAAACAGGCTTCAGTGCACACTATAAAACGATATTCCATACCTTCCTAGGCTAGGCATACATATTAATTTACTGTAGGCTACCAATTTTACACAACGTTACAGCTCAACAAACACTTACTTTTTGACAGTTTCGGGAATTTCGATGTTTCCTTCAATTGGAAATTCGAAAGTTTCATTCGATTTGCTGTTCGTTTCAGCTTCAGCCATTTACAGTTCAATGGAAGTTTATTGGTGATTTGTCATATCAGTGGCAGGTGAAGTTTTTCGTTTTTGTTTTGATGACGAATGTAGTTATTAGATTAGCCAATATCTCGTCCTATTATATGCTAAATTTGAAGAAAGTTAGGCTAAATCCGTGACACGTAGCTAGGGCCTAACTAGGTGATACTAAGGCAGGGTGGGGTGTTTAGTAGCATGATGGCGTACCCTGACATGGTGGGGTGTTTGGTGTCAAGGTACCTGGACAGGGTGGGGGTGTTTGGTAGCATGTTGTACCTGGACAGGATGGCGGTGTTGGGTAGCATGGTGTACCTGGACATGGTGGGTGTTTGGCAGCATGATGTACCTGGACAGGATAGTGGCATTTGGTAGCATGGTGTACCTGGACATGGTGGGGGTGTTTCGTAGCATGGTGTATCTGGACATGGTGGGGTGTTTCGTAGCATGGTGTACATGGACAGGATGGTGGCATTTGGTAGCATGGTGTACCTGGACACTGTGGGATATTTGGTATCATGGTGGCACCTGGACAGGGTGGGGTGTTTGGTACTCTTGGTGGTACCTGGTAGCATGATGGAGGGGGATATTTGGTAGCATTATGGTACATACCTAGACAGTTTGAGGGTGATTAGTATTTGGTGATACCTGGATAGGATGGTAGTGTCTGGTAGTAGGGATGGAGTACCATAGAATATGTCAAGTTATATGCTGATTAAAGCTTGTTTACATTAGCTTTAACTCATCATCATACATTTTTACAATTTATTCCTTAACACTCTACTCTTCAGACAATTTGAAAGAAATAATTTAGCATTTCTTAGAAGATACAAGCTTGCCCTACCTCCAAGTTCCAACCCACCCCAAAACCACCCCAAGCCCTGCCCCCATAAAATGGGGCTAGCTATACTGATCAGGGTCTAAATTTTCGTCATTGATTTCATTTCTAATTTGTTGTGGGAGAGCGGGCTAGTTCATTTCTTTACTTTGACTTGGCCGGGATTTGATCCAGGGCCCTACCGGTTGGTAATCGGATGTTCAAACCACTCTGACGAACCAACCAGCCATGATTACAGACCAATAGTCCCCGACATTCTTTCAATCTTTTCATAATAAAATACTATGTAAAAATAATAATATAGATATAAAACGTTTGTATTAAAGAAAACTGTAGAACATGATTTTAATTGCAAGTGAGCATTTGGCTCATGTCACAAAGATCAACAGCATTAAATGATTCATTGTTGAAAGCAAAAACGAATCAAAACTGTCTCAAAACAAAGCAATTTCATCTTTTGATACAAATATACCAAATATGAAAGCATATTACACAACATTTTAGATGGAATTTTGAAAGACCCCCTCCAAAGTTCCTGGAAGGAAATACAAAAAAGACTGCCCCCAGAGGTGTAAGGTACTAAGGGGTGAAATATCTTAACCTACAGGAGTGTAAGGGTGAAACATCTTAACCCATGCACAGGGGTGTAAAGGGTGAACAATCTTAACCCACAGGGGTGTAAGGGGTGAAAAAACTTATTTACCCATAAACTTTCGTTTGGGAGGGGGTGTCTTCTTTCTTTAATCATTAAGTCACTTTTATGTATTAATGTACTTTATGACCAATATACACTGTAGGCTATACATTTTATATAAAGAATTTTTAGTTTTTTTTGTTGAATTTTTTAAAATTTGTTTTTCCCAAGAGCAGCATTTAATTTCCACATATCCATAACAACTGAAAGTGAAATAATTTGATGATCGGACTGAGAAGTTTGAAATTTCAGATTTGTGTTATTTACGCCTAAAATGTATTGGATTGCACCATTTTACATCTAGAATTTCAACATTTTCAGACCCATCTAGACAGCTCGTCCCTTTGGAACCTCGATCTCTGTGCCTTCAGAATGTGTCCTCTGGAGTAATTTAAAGTGGTCCACTTTCAACAAAGTCAAACCCCCCCAACTGAACAAGCTGCATATGGGCCTGGATCACATCTAAACATCATGGGCCATCGACCTGCCCAGTGTCAGTATTGAGATATCATGTTTACAAACTATTTATGTGGAATAATGTTAGCCTCAAACACTCATTCATTTTATGAGATGTAACGTAACATTAGACACATACATAACGTGTTATAAGCTAACATCACCATACATGTATACATACATCACCATGAAAGTCATTTTATGTTTTAAACATGATCAGACCTAACATTACAAATTATGATTATTATTACAGTAAGCTCAGTCCACTCATTAATATTCATGAACATTTAGTATCGGAACACCCACTTCGCCAGTTATTTTCCGATTGGTGTGTTGTTCCATTGGATAACTGCAAGCGGATAGGCCCTATCCACCTATCGGTAGGTTATGATTTGTTATTGTTTAGGTTAGGGTAGGTGTTAGCTTGGAGTACTTCAACGTAATAGGTGTGTGTGCCCTTGGATAACTGCAAGCCGATAGGGCCTATTTAACTGGCAAATTGGCTGGATCAGAACCCCATATATGAACAGTGTAGAATATAGCACTTTGTCAATTATACTGTCATAGCATTTTTTGAGCCCCATGGCATATACAAACCCAAGCTGAGTGCCTGGCTACTCGGGTTCCAAGGAAGTTAATTCCTGAAACCGTAAGCCATAAAATCCAGTCTCTCCCTCTACTGGTGAGCTTAACTCAATCAACACCACATTCGCACATGTGCGGTTGCCTGCCGCTCATTAATTGTAAACTCAATGCAACTCTGTGCGGTACTTGCAGTACCTAATGGATAGCTAAGATTTTGTGGATCCTAGGGGCCAAAAAACGCTATGGTTTTTACTTGGAGATGAATTCCAAAGCATAGATAATGATGGGTCTTTATAATTTTTTAGAAAACTGATCGAGATGAAAGTAGAAACATCTCAAAATATAATACTATCTACAACCAAAACAGTCAATCTTCAGAAATAATATGTTCATAACATTTTTTTTTTCATTTCGGTCATCTGTGACATGTCTGGTGGTTTTACTTGTTTCCTTGGCAACTGATCACTCAGAATACAGATAACCAATCAGCATGTTATATTTTCTGCGCATGCTGAATATGACAACCTGATCCGGAGCTGATGGGAAGTCGTGTTAAAGTACGAGTAGTTCCAGATTGTAATGTAGCGCCCTCAAAATCGAAATAGTTCCAATGGAAAGTTTTCTGTTATGTAATGTTCATCTTTCAAAACGATGACCAAATTGACTTCAAAGCCTGTGAATAAATACATAGATAAAATTAAAAATCATGTGAGGCGATCTTGGAAGGGAGGGGGGATGGGATATAAAAAGATCTAAGTTTGTTCCCACCACTTCCCCTTCCCTAATCCGCCCCCATCTCCCATCCCTGGAACTTTGAATTTGAATCAGCATCCATGGTCAAAATAACTCTGCAACATAACTAAGGGAGCACAATTCAACCCCCAACAGCCCCTTATCCCAAATATAAAGATGTCAAGTAAAGTTATCACCC
This sequence comes from Molpadia intermedia, assembly GCA_027574765.1. Classification (NCBI taxonomy): domain Eukaryota; kingdom Metazoa; phylum Echinodermata; class Holothuroidea; order Molpadida; family Molpadiidae; genus Molpadia; species Molpadia intermedia. Next base: position 6,411 of record JAODAF010111063.1, on the reverse strand, counting down.
CAAAGTTGAAATGGCATGAGCATGATTTTGATAAGAGTTATGTAGTAAGGAGTAACAACAGATACAAAATAACAAACACAGATATGTATAAAAAGATTACAAATATTTTATAGGGGACATGACACATTCCCTCTCACCCCAATTCATCCCCACCTTTATCAAAACATATATTGAATTTGAGTTTCAATCATTAATTTTTACCACCAACATTTTGTAGAATTTCATAAGAACTTGAAGGTAGAAGTGAGCTACATGAAGTCTATCCATCAGTGAGCCAGACCATTAAATCTCACACACATGCCAGTGAGCCACACCAAGATGTCTCACATATATCCATCAGTGAGTCACACCAAGATGTCTCACACATATCCATCAGTGAGTCACACCAAGATGTCTCACACATATCCGCCAGTGAGTCACACCAAGATGTCTCACACATATCCGCCAGTGAGTCACACCAAGATGTCCCACACATATCCATCAGTGAGTCACACCAAGATGTCTCACACATATCCGCCAGTGAGTCACACCAAGATGTGTCACACATATCCATCAGTGAGCACCACCAAGATGTCGCACACATATCCATCAGTGAGTCACACCAAGATGTCTCACACATGTTCATCAGTGAGTTACACCAAGATGTCTCACACATATCCATCAGTGAGTCACACCAAGATGTCTCACACATATCCATCAGTGAGCACCACCAAGATGTCTCACAGATATCCATCAGTGAGTCACACAATTTGTGTCTAGGTAACAGTGACCTGTTTCACACAAAGTTTCACACAAAATTTGTTGATTTCTATACTGTCCAAATCCTAACTAACTTCACGCACTTAACAATTTACAAAATATCCAGAAAATAGGGCTCCTTTATATGGGCATACCATATGACCACTCAGGCATGGAGACACACAAAGACTTAATTATAAAATATAAATAAAGGTAAAGACAACAAAAGATTTACCAGCAAGTAATAATTGGGTCACTTCTGATCCAATTTAAATAGAAATATTAAATTTCATATCCAATGGCAACAAACAAACTCTATGCTTGGGAAGGCAAAACAACAACGACAATATTCGAAGAGATTTATATAACATGTGAAATTCTTAAAGCAAGTGGATGTATTATCAAAATTAATAATCGAAGCTGAATTTAAGTATGAAGTAAATGGTGATGAGAATGAATTAGATGCAATGTAGCATATTGATATAGCATAAATATTGTCACTCACTATAAGCAGGCTCACCATGATTCTTGGCTGAAAATCCTGTCTATTCTGGTTCTTTTTAACCCAAAAGCACTGCCATTAAATCCGGTCTATTATGGTTCATTTTTAAACCAACAACCAAAAAGGCACCGACCTAAAATCAGGTCTATTTGAAATATCAGTTTTTATCCACCCAGGCAGGGTTTACAATCAATCAACATTTCTACTTCTCAGAAAGTTTTTTGGAGTTGCAGAAGTGATAAAAGAATCATGAATCCACTGTGGTAGATATTTTGTAATCAATATAGAATAAATTTGTAATCAATAGAATCAATTTAGAACAAAAAAGAACCAAAAAAGAACCATGGTGAGTCTGCTCATGACTTCTCAGAAGCTTGCATTATTAAGGAGGGCTTGATACAAGTTGTTCTGTTACTTTGATCAAGGGGAGGAGGGGTGAACCCATACCCTGAGTTAATCTACATGTACAATGGTGTCATATATTTACAAGTAGGCAGGCCATGCCCTATGTCCAACCACCATGACCCCATGTCCAACCACCATGACCCCATGTCCAACCACCATGACCACATGTCCAACCACCATGACCCCATGTCCAACCACCATGACCCCATGTTCAACCACTATTCCCCCACCATGGTCCTGCATAATAAATTATGTAATGATGAAATCAACACTCTTATTTCTTGAGAGAAGGTAATTTTGACAAATGATTTGGTGTTTTTTTATTTCAAATATTGCAGAGGCATCATCTGATAATGCAATCATTTGGGAAATGACTCTACCTAACAGATGTATTCTCAAAAACACATGTTATGTAAAGATTATGTGGCAATAATGAAACTCATTATCTCTCTTGAAGTTAGAAAACAGAATGGTCATGCAGTAGCTGGGGGGACTGTCCCTCCATACACCCCCCCCCCCAATTTGCCTCTACAAAAACAAGTCCTAAAAAATATAGCCGAACCATATCATCATTATCACTACCTGGTGGTATAGGGTAGACTATGTTGATTCCCCCAGATAGTGTTGGTGCCACCTGTTCCCCCTCCCCATCCTACTACCTATTCACCCTTCCCCACCCCATTAACAAGATCCCACCTCACTAAAATGATCCATCGTTGTCGTTATGTGACATCCCTTCTTTGTAGGCAAATCAAATATTGTAATATTGGGGATCACAAGCATCTATTTTACATACAAAGCCTCATGTTTGGGAGAAATGCCCCCCCCCCCCATCCACATCCCCTGTGGTTATGGCATTGCCCTTCTACCCCTATGCCTCAAAGAGGTATTCCTTTATCAGCAGACCTTGCAAGTCATGGTAAAGCATCAAGCAGGATTAAACATTGCAAAGCTGAAAAGAACACAAATTATGAAAATGATGGAAAATTATTAATAAAAGATATTCTGCATGTTTCCTTTCTAGTTCTGCAGGACAAAGGCTCCTACAATCTTGATCTACACATGTATGTTTTTCTATGTAAATATGTTGTCTCATAGCCTTCATGTTCGTCCGCCCAGATTGTTCTCCCTCAGGAAAAGTGCCTATTTGAGTATTTGTGATGGATTGTTTGATAGGTTAACAGAATGCTTGGTTCCTTTTTTCACCTGGATATTGAAGAGGACTAATAATACTGTAAAAATACTGTCCTGTTTCCGCCTGCATTTGAAATAACTAATTTAGTGTATCAAAAGTCAATGGAGAAATTAATGGCGGTGTGCTCCCTTAATAGCTACGGTTGATTTGTTTTGCCCGACCATAAACTGCACATCCGCCACCAGCCCACCACTAAATCAAAATGTCCCACTTCCAGACTTCAAAATGGGCCGCTGTTACTATAACCGATTCGGTTATACTACGTCAAAATATGCTGTTATCACTTTGAAATATGCTACTGCCACTGCCATTTAACTTTCACCGACTTCTCCTACAAATAATTATGCATTTACTACTTGAAAACACGCCTCCGTCGCCGTCTCCCTCGTCTCACCGCCGCTACCAATGTTTTCCTTTTTCGCGTTCCATACGCAACTACATCGGTGCAGGATGGGTTAAACGTTGAAATTTAGCATATTTAGATAATACTTCGGCATATAACTTTATCTGTATTATGAGCACACTATTATTTTGATTCTGACTGAAAAAAAGCTAAATGTTGTCGACAGGAGATCGACAAGTTGACAATGAAGTGATTATTTTGATTCGTGGTTTCAGCTTCACTGGGTTTTATCAGTCATCTCGACTTAAGTTATAGCTATTTGCGAAAAAAGTGCAACATGAGAAATTACTGCTAAGTTTGTACAGCAACTAATGGTGGTAGGCCTAAACGTAAGGCATATTTATCAACAGATGGTTGGAAACGGGCATTTCAGTCGTCAACACAAGTGAAGCTATACGTTTAGTGTTAAACCAAGCTCTAGCCTAGCCTATAGGCTAAGTTATTAATGATCTCTAATGTTAGTCTAACAGTAAAAGTTAGGCCTAGGCTATAGGCTAAGTAACATTAACAATTCGCCTAACGCAGTAGTAACAACTAACAAACCATACATAGCCAAGGACTATACTTGTAAGTTGTATACAGTATATAATAATATACAATGCAATGTGACCGAATTTTTCCCAGTCGACAGCATGACACCATTCTATTGATTTCAAAATATTTATATATATCTACCACAGTACTACCAGTAGGCTACTAGGCCTACCACAATGTCAATGGATTCATTAATCGTCACTGATTCCCATCTTCTGCAACCCCAAATACTTTCTGAAAAGCACAAATGTTGATTGATTGTAAATCTGCCTGGCAGCCTGGGTGTTGGATGAACCGTTATTTCAAATTGACAGAATTTTAGGACAATTAAAAGGAATCAGATGTTGTTGACATTTAGGACATTGTTGATTAAAAAGAATCCGAATAGACAGCATTTTCAGCCAAGAACCATGGTGTATCTGCTCATAGTCATTTTGTTGGTTCATCACTTCTTGGGTTAACCTATTTCCTTTTCTATGTTCACAGAATGATTCACCACTATGAAAAGACAATGTGATTTACAGGCCACTGTACTGGGAATGATCCTAACAAATGCATTGTCTTCCATCAGCTATTGCAATGTTCAATCGCTTTCTTTCCATCACTGCAATTGAAACGCTTTTAAAATGATTCAGAATAGGGTGTACACTATAAGCCTTCATACAAACAGTGCCTTTAAAGTGATGAACGAGCTACGATGGCGGGAGGAACTCTGTGACATTGTACTCTGCATCGAAAGCCAGAAATTCCTGGCGCACAAGGTTGTTTTGGCAGGATGTTCCCCTTACCTTATGGCCATGTTCACTAACGGCATGCTGGAAACGGCAAAGGATTATGTGGAGATACAGGGCATTGACCCTGTTGCCATGGAGATTATTTTGACATTTATGTACACAGGGACTATTGAAATTACTGTGGAGAATGTACAGATCGTTCTCGGTGGAGCTAGTATGCTTAACATGACCAGTTTACGAAATGTATGCTGTACCTTTCTACAATCACAACTTGATGCCCCAAATTGCCTTGGTAAGGAAAACAAAGTTTATATAACGTATATTATAAGGGTATAATATTTATTTGTATTTTTCAAATGTTATGTGTATTGTAATTATTCTGTACTATTTTGCAACTAACAAACTCCTTTCGAAAGCAATGATAGTTAATTTGTAAACACATTTCTATTAAAAATTTATACAACACTCTGATAGTAAAAGTTCTGTATCATATTGTTTACAACAAAAGATTTCAGGTAACATAACATGTAGCAATCAATTTGTATGCCTTCAGTCAAATTGTAGATGATACTGTTACTTTCAAACAGCCTGTACTGTACTTAACAAGATGCAATTAATACTATTCCACAAGTGCTAAACTTTTCTGTAACAATACCAAAAAATGTCTCATAATTACAGTATATATATACATACTTTTTGACAAAAGTTGAAATTAGCAAATTTGGACCTTCTAGTAAGTACTGTATTTGCATATTTTGAAGCTTTATGCACATACAGTGGTGTTGCAACAAAGCAACTTAACCATTTTAGCAATTTAATTTCTTTCTAGCTTCAATCAAGAAATTTAATTTTTTTTAAATCAAGAAAGTAAATATTTCATTGTTTTTCTTCGTATTTTCAGGTATTCACTCCTTTGCTGACATGTATTCCTGTGAAGATCTAAAGAATGTTGCCCAAAGATTTATTTATCAACATTTCCCAGACGTCATTCAAACTGAAGAGTTCTTCTTGACTCCAGAACAAGATGTTGTGAAACTCTTAAAGAGCGACCAATTACAGGTCGACAACGAGGAGGAGGTTTACGAGGCAGCTGTGTCGTGGTTGAACTATGACCATAAAAACAGAGTACACTGTTGCTGTATGATTTTGCAGCATATACGGTTTGCCTTGTTGGATAAAGATTACCTAATCGAGAAAGTTTACAAGTCTGATTTAATAAATAGGTAAGGTATTCAACTATTCATCCAATACAGTATAAGGATCATAGTGACGTCACATTGATCAACTAGCTTGCCAGTCAAGGAATTTCGCCACACACTGCATTAAATGTTCAAGATTAGTTGCTTGAATGTGTCTGTAAAATATTTCCACTTGCCAAAACAGCCCAGTAACTCCCATACAGTCTCTATTGTCTGTATTAAAATTCCCCCTCTAAATTCACCCTCCACCATTATTTTTCTTAGTTAGGCTGGGTTTGAGTCTAGCCTATGCTATAGGTATTATGTTACATAGTATAGGCTATTTTATATCTTAGGCTAGCATAAACTATGCCTTACATTACTGTACAATTCACCTCTAATTTTAGTGATGGGACGATACCACTCAAAGCCGATATTGCCGATATCCGATATTAAGATCTCAATATCGGCCCGATTCCGATTCCGATATTTTCGGAAATCACATTTAACCACGATGTTTGCTATATCAGCTCAGACCTTGGCGCTCCTTAACGTACATAAATTGTTCCAGGAGTGCATTTAATTGAGCTCCTTAAAATCCTTGCCAGCGCAATTAGCTGTTCAAATGTGACAGCACCTTCAACGAACCGCGCTCCTTAAATTGTGTCAATTTTACGATCGTTGCTACTCAGTTTCCCGCTCAAACAGTGTTAACTTTTTAT
>JAODAF010110952.1:0-10686 GCA_027574765.1 Molpadia intermedia | reverse complement strand
CATTAATCCAAGTTGGCATTATTGAGTTTGCCTGATTACAAGGATTTTGCAATTTGACCTCTGTTGACCTCAAATGATCTTTGACCTCTACCAAAATCAATAGGGTTCTTGTACTCAATATGGGTAATCTACACCAACGATAACATTAATCCAAGTTGGCAATATTGAGTTACAAGCAGCATTGCATAGATTCCTTTCGCCTTCGGCAAGGAATCAAAAAGACTAAATGTAAACACATACCCTACAATCACATTAAAAAGGCTTTAATTTACAATCCACTACTTTTCCAAAAGTATAAACCTTATTAGTTATGAATTCAACCTTCAAGATATATTGTTAAGTAATGTAAATGGAATATCTTAATGAAATTAACTGTATTAATTGAATTGTTTGCAATAAAGATGGAAAAGAATACTGTATCTGGTCTTGCCATTGGAATGCGTGGGATGAGCGTTACTTTTAATCGGGCTTAGTACACTATAATACAGAGATCCTCTTCCAATTCACGAGCGCCTGCAAACATTCGACTATATAGAAAGGAAAATATAAACAATGCAATAATGAACCAGAACGAAATGTGTAATACATGGAATTTATTGTATCAGTTTATATGTTATGAAAATAAACCTATCTAGAAGCATTTTATACATACCTTTGTACTAATATCTTAAACTTATTTATATTTGCTGCCCTCACTAATGAATTATAAATGATGGGATGGGACATACATAGGCTAACATTTGCTCTGCAAGCTCAACAATAATATACAGACAACCATCGTGATGCAAAGGATTGGCTACAGTATATTATGAGTGGTTACAGTAAATATATAAGTTCACTTGAAATTAATGTGTTGTTTTAATCTCTATTAATAATGTCATACAACCTTAAAAATTTATGTTCTTCCACATTAAGCCCAATGGTAACATTAGAGATTGTATGACATCTCATGCTTAATTCCATGCCTGCAGTAATGTAACACATATGTGGAATTGAAATTAGTATTATATTGAATTTTGTATGTATTAGAATATATGCAGGATGAACTCATATATATCAGATAAAACTTCGATGTCTGTGAAGAAATGTTAGTTGAAATGAAAAATTTACAATTTGCATAAAGTACAGTATGAGAAAAACATAAAAGCATCTATCCCCTATGGAGCATCCATAGCCCAAGTATGACAACATCCATCATTATTTTGTAGAGTCATCGTGTATGCAAACTATTTGTTATTGAAGTGTTAAACCCCGCTCTCCACAAACATGCATGATATCAAATCTAACACAGATATTCAGATAACCACTATCACCCAACAACTTCATAACAAATTTGAATAATTTTCGATTTTCGATTTATTGGTATTTTCAGATATTTACATATGACCCCGAAACCCCATTATTATCAATTCATAAGATCACCAAAAACCACAGGGTTCATCACATATTTTGTATGGATATCGTGTTAAGCCCCACACCTTAAAAATATACATGATATAAAATCTAACACAAATCAACTTCATACCAACATTGCTGAGTTATTGGCATTTCAAGATTTTGATTTTTGACACTGGACTATACATCTGTTCACATAGGTACTCACATCATAACTACCAGAGTCCAAAATTATCACTGCATTTTTAGTGAATTTAAATATTTCCCCCTTATGATTATGGATGACCTAGAAAATACCAAAATGAAACATTAAAGAAGTACTAAACACCAAATTTCAATGATAAATTCTAGTCCTGCCAATATGAATGAGACTGCACTTATTGATTACAAGAGCATTTACTAACTACATGTATCAATTGTCATTACCATTACCAAGTATGAAGATAATCGGACTATACATCGGACATTTACTTACTAAGCCTTAAAACTACAAGAAAATATTTAAAAACAATTCTGGTTGATTTTTTGTGGTAATCATGTATCTGGTCTTGCCATTGGAAGGCGTGGGATGAGCATTAATTTTAATCGGGTTTAGTACACTATAATACAGAGATCATCTTCCAATTCACGAGCGCCTGCAAGTATTCGACTATATAGAAAGGAAAATATAAACAATGCAATAATAGAATGGAATTTATTGTATCAGTTTATATGTTATAAAAATAAAACTATCTAGAAGCATTTTATACATACCTTTGTACTAATATCTTAAACTTATTTCTATTTGCTGCCCTCACTAATGAATTATAAATGATGGGATGGGACATACATAGGCTAGCATTTGCTCTGCAAGCTCAACAATAATATACAGACAACCATCGTGATGCAAGGGATTGGCTACAGTGTATTATGAGTGGTTACAGTAAATATATAAGTTCAGTTGAAATTAATGTGTTGTTTTAATCTCTATTAATAATGTCATACAGCCTTAATTTATGTTCTTCCACATTAAGCCCAATTTTGTAACATTTGAGATTGTATGACATATCATGCTTAATTCCATGCCTACAGTATTGTAACACATGTGAAATTGAAATTAGTATTATATTGAATTTTGTATGTATTAGAAGATATGCAGGACGGACTCAAGTCAATTACTAATACCTTGTGGACAACAAAGTGTACCAAGATTGTTACAAGCTGGCTGGCTAGGTATAGACAGAAAAGTTTTTGTTGGTAGGATTTGGGTGATGTGCGGAATATGCGTAAGTTTGTTGCCCACATGGTAAGGAGCTTTATTGTCAGATTAGAATGCATAGCATGTGAGACATGGGCCAATATGAGTAAATGGTGGCTAGCTAGGGGCAAAGAGTGCACTGACATAGATTATACTGTCACAAAGAAAAATTAGAATAGAACTTACGGATGATATTCACGAAGTGCTCTATAACAACCTCTCAACACAACACACTTCAGATGTGGCAGTGTGGTGTTGTTAAGATATGTTAATATCCTATCTGTTAATTGACGTCCATCGCTGATATCCCATTCAATTAGATTCTTACATCTATCAGATAAAACCTCGATATCTGTGAAGAAATGTTAGTTGAAATGATAAATAAACAATGTCCATAAAGTACAGTATGAGAAATACATAAAATAAATGACAACAATATCTATTCCCTATGGAGCATCCATAGCCCAAGTAAGACAACATCCATCACGTGTTAAGCCCCGCTCTTCACAAATATGCATGATATCAAATCTAACACAGATATTTAGATACCCACTATCACCCAACAACTTCAGAACAAATTTGAATAATTTTCGATTTTCGATTTATTGGAATTTTCAGATATTAACCTATGACCCCGAAACCCCATTAATATCCATTCATAAGATCACCAAAAACCAAAGGATTCATCTACTCCCTACGGAGCAGATTTTGTATGGATTTCGTGTTAAGTCCCACACCTTAAAACTATGCATGATATAAAATCTAACACAAATCAACTTCATACCAACATTGCTGAGTTATTGGCATTTTAAGATTTTGATTTTTGACACTGGACTATACACCTGTTCACATAGGTACTCACATCATAACTACCAGAGTCCAAAATTATCACTGCATTTTTAGTGAATTTAAATATTTCCCCCTTATGATTATGGATGACCTAGAAAATACCAAAATGAAACATTAAAGAAGTACTAAACACCAAATTTCAATGATAAATTCTAGTCCTGCCAATATGAATGAGACTGCACTTATTGATTACAAGAGCATTTACTAACTACATGTATCAATTGTCATTACCATTACCAAGTATGAAGATAATCGGACTATACATCGGACATTTACTTACTAAGCCTTAAAACTACAAGAAAATATTTAAAAACAATTCTGGTTGATTTTTTGTGGTAATCATGTATCTGGTCTTGCCATTGGAAGGCGTGGGATGAGCATTAATTTTAATCGGGTTTAGTACACTATAATACAGAGATCATCTTCCAATTCACGAGCGCCTGCAAGTATTCGACTATATAGAAAGGAAAATATAAACAATGCAATAATAGAATGGAATTTATTGTATCAGTTTATATGTTATAAAAATAAAACTATCTAGAAGCATTTTATACATACCTTTGTACTAATATCTTAAACTTATTTCTATTTGCTGCCCTCACTAATGAATTATAAATGATGGGATGGGACATACATAGGCTAGCATTTGCTCTGCAAGCTCAACAATAATATACAGACAACCATCGTGATGCAAGGGATTGGCTACAGTGTATTATGAGTGGTTACAGTAAATATATAAGTTCAGTTGAAATTAATGTGTTGTTTTAATCTCTATTAATAATGTCATACAGCCTTAATTTATGTTCTTCCACATTAAGCCCAATTTTGTAACATTTGAGATTGTATGACATATCATGCTTAATTCCATGCCTACAGTATTGTAACACATGTGAAATTGAAATTAGTATTATATTGAATTTTGTATGTATTAGAAGATATGCAGGACGGACTCAAGTCAATTACTAATACCTTGTGGACAACAAAGTGTACCAAGATTGTTACAAGCTGGCTGGCTAGGTATAGACAGAAAAGTTTTTGTTGGTAGGATTTGGGTGATGTGCGGAATATGCGTAAGTTTGTTGCCCACATGGTAAGGAGCTTTATTGTCAGATTAGAATGCATAGCATGTGAGACATGGGCCAATATGAGTAAATGGTGGCTAGCTAGGGGCAAAGAGTGCACTGACATAGATTATACTGTCACAAAGAAAGATTAGAATAGATTAAACTTACGGATGATATTCACGAAGTGCTCTATAACAACCTCTCAATACAACACACTTCAGATGTGGCAGGGTGGTGTTGTTAAGATATGTGAATATCATATCTGTTAATTGACATCCATCGCTGATATCCAATTCAATTAGATTCTTACATCAATCAGATAAAACCTCTATGTCTGTGAAGAAATGTTAGTTGAAATGAAAAATTAACAATTTGCATAAAGTACAGTATGAGAAAAACATAAAAACAAATGACAACAATATCTATTCCCTATGGAGCATCCATAGCCCAAGTATGACAACAACATTTTCGATTTATTGGCATTTTCAGATATTTACCTATGACTCCGAACCCCCATTAATATCCATTCATAAGATCACCAAACCCACAGGGTTCATCACATATTTTGTATGGATATCGTGTTAAGCCCACACCATAAAAATATGCATGATATAAAATCTAACACAAATCAACTTCATACCAACATTGCTGAGTTATTGGCATTTCAAGATTTTGATGTTTGACACTGGAATACATCTATTCACATAAGTACTCACATCGTAACTACCAGAATCCAAAATTATCACTGCATTTTTAGACCTAGAAAATACCAAAATGAAATACTAAACACCAAATTTCAATGATAAATTCTAGTCCTGCCCATTCATAAATATGAATGAGACTGCACTTATTGATTATTATGGAAATTTACTTACTAAGCCTAAAAAAGAAAAGAAAATATGTTTTTTTTAAATCTGGTTGCTTTTTTGTGGTAATCATGTACTAATTTAGAAACTGGTTAGTGACCAGTCGTGCGGGTACCTGTGCAACCACTAAAATATACAGTCTGCTTATTGACGTAAATAGAGTCCTTTAACTTGGATGGCACAATCGTTTACGTACCGGGTAGTGACCTGTCGGGCGGGTACATGGATACCCTGGTAACTCGTACAAACACTACTATACATGTACCTATCGATGGATAATCATGGTCGGGTCATTGGTCGTCATGGATCACCAATAAAAATAGGATTTATCTACTCCCTATGGGGCATCCACCAACTACTCTACGTATGATAATGATCCATCATTCCCATTGAATTTCTATAAATAGTAAGGAATTACCTCGATCTTGCAGGGTTAAATCAGTGTAACCACTAAGACACAATTGCTCGAGAGGTGGTGGTAAACAGTAATGAGAGAGTATATGTAGCTTTGTGGGAGAGGCGAGGAACCGATATTTAGACTCCTTAAGCTGAAAAAAAGCATTGTAATCATGAACATGTAATCCATCTCCTAAAATATCAAAAAGCTTTTAAACATAACATGAAGTTTCTTCATGAATGCAAAAGAGTTTATTACTTTGGAATTCTGCACTGAGTTGTTCACAAGTTGATTTCATTAGTTGCTGTACAATATATAGCTAAGTGAAACAAATATCATAATGTTAATTAGTCAGGATGGATGCATACGATAAACTGCAAACTGGACAGCCGAGTCATATGTGAATTATTTGCATGAGTGTAATTTTCCTAAATTGTAGTTATTTGGCAAAACACATTTGATTGGCATCAAATCCAGCACTATATACATGTACACAATAGGCAGCATATTAAAAGAAAATGCGAACCTACATAAATTATACCCTGCAGCATATATGCGCGGGTGATTCCTGGCTGTGTATTAATCTATTTGAATGCTTTTGTGTTTAATTTAGATAATGAGGCACATATAGGAGATCCGATCCGAATATGGCCATTCCAAAATGGTCACAGGTAGTGTTTCCTCTAAGAATTTTGTTAGTAAGTCAAATTGGTAAATTTGAGGAACATTTGACTCATTACTAATCGCGTCTGCCTGATGAACTTACGGCATGTGCCCAGGGCCCTTAAGCTCTAAGATGATTCTGGTACAATCTGAGCCATAATTTGGCACCTTTGCGAAAAATTGTGGGCCATTTTCAATGATTTTTGTACACACATTTTCTGCAAAGAAATAGGAATATCAGATATTTTACACAGTTTCATCAACCATTCGATAAGCATTTTCAAGAATGTCAAAAGAATGCTTTTTAAATGACCTCTAGATAACCTTTCACCTCAATTTCCGGAGCATCCAACCTAAAACACTAACCATCAATCATTATGACCAACTTTCATCAACATATATTTCATTTGGTGGACGAATCAGCATTTTCAAAAGTTTCAAAAGTATGACCTCAAATGACTACTGACCCCAAATTCCTGAGCATACAACATAAAACACTAAACATCCATCATTATGACCAAATTATATCATCATCAGTTTGATTTTGTGGAAGAATCAGTATTTTCAAGATTTTCAAAAGATCAACCTCAAATGACTTCTAGATGACCATTGACCTCAAATCCCTGTTAACCCCTCAATGTATCACACCCAAAGATCATTGTATCAAAGTTTCATCGACATCCGCAGAGGTTTGTATGAGAAGACGCAAGTTAACAAGTGTAGACATAGAAGGCATGACCACAAGAGTTCAACATCACATGTTGGTAAAGATAATAAAAATAAATAAATACCCCTCCCCTAAAAAGAACTGTTTATTTAACTACCTCAATTAAATAACTCACGTAATTCTAGTGTATGTGAGCAATATACATAATGATAAAGCTAAAATAGCCTAACCTAACTCATCGAACATAGTAGGCTAGGCGTTACACTATACTGAGTTTAACGTTACATTCCGTTTCACACAGCCTGCATCCATTTCAATGGTCAATGGTACTACCCGGTGGATGTTTTGGCTGCAGGTTTGTAAGGCTAAGGTTGATTGGTCAAGTAAACCTCGTCTACCAATCGAACAATGCATCAAACATATTAGAAGAACAACGTAAGCTGGCATCATGCAAAGTTTGAATTCAGTGCATCATCAAATAGATTTAAAACAACATAACGTGAGATTACGACAACATAAACCAGAATGCAGGCATACAGTGGTTCCTTGCTGCTGGTTAAATTCCTGTAAGTAATTTATTACATGATTCCTATCGTTTAAATAATTTGCCCACCTCCTTAATATCACTGGTATGCAGTATTGTCATGTAATGATGCCTTCATTTGGTCCTTTAACCCCATACCGTTCCTTTAACCTTAGGAACAATGCCAGTTAGAGAGTTGTTTGTAAAGGATTTTGTCAATCATTATATTAATATAATTCATTTCTTTACTAAACCTTATATTTTGACCAAGGAACGAATCGCCGGTCAAATCGTTTGATCTTTAGCGACACCGGATGGCCCGGTTCTGCATATATAGGTGATATGCTAACCGGCCCAGACTGTGATCTCACGGCGATATGAACGTTCTGAACGAAACAGCCAACACAGGCTATATCACCAAAGTGAGTGGGTATGCAATTTAATTCAACACTACGCAATATGCCCTTATATAATAGGGAGTGTTATTATCAGTGGTGTGTTATTTAATACATATAACAATACCGTAGCCTACTGAGAGTACTGCTTGCATGTGTATTACGGATTTTATGTGTATGATAATAATAATATTAACCACTAGATTATAAGTTGGTCTAAGAGAAACGTTTTACAGGAAAACAGAATAAGTTCACCCGTACAAATCAAACGATAGTAGAAATTGATGCCAAACTGAAAGGCCTAACATGCACGTACAGCCCATGTATATCCAGGTTTATCCCTTGCCTAGTAATACGCTTTGCGTGCTTATTTTAATTTCTCGTGCCCAAATCCCTTTCATTCCCTGAGCAGTGGCGTAACTAGGCCGGTGCGGCCGGTGCGGCCTCCCGGGGCCCGGATTATAGGGGGCCCGGTCGGAGACAAGTAAAAAAAAACACCTCCAACCCTGGTTTGGACTTTGGAATGTGGTCTCTCCTTTTGGGGCCCGTTTCTATTGCTGCACCGGGGCCCGGCTGCTCCTGACTACGCCACTGTCCCTGAGTCGTTATGGTCATAAGATGGTTTGTTAATAAAGGATATTCCACTGGTTAAATGGTTGGTGCATTGATATAAAATTGACATTTATAGGTAACTCTCTATTTAAGCTAATATTTCGTAAGTTTTAACAATCCAACGAGCAACAATGACGTAATCATATCAGAACAACTGAACAGGGCCGGATTTAGGGGGCCCAGGGGGCCCGGGCCCCAGGCCTCCCACCAAAAGGGGCCTCCCACCAAACCCTTAAACCACGTTATTAATTACCTTTTCGTGCGTGGTGACGTAAAGCTAGTAACTGAGCTGGGCCCCAGGCCTCCCACCAGCTAAATCCTGCCCTGATTACAATGAGATGAATTATAGTACATTTTTAAGAACCTACACACAAATAAAAATGTCGCTATATTGTGCTTCATTGTCTGCCACTGTGACAAATTCCAACCTCCGGTACTATTAAACATAGGATCTCCAACAAGATGGGGGTTTAAAGGACCAGACATATGAATAAAGGTTTACGATAATTGATGTTAGTAATATCTTCGAACTCACTGCAGCGCGAGCCAGGTTCTCCCGCATACTATTGGGTACAAATGACCAGATATACAGTTTCTAACATATTTTTTTTAAAGTTTAATAATTGAAATAATTGAATACCTAAATATTGGTTTCACATTGTCCATTGAATGTATTATTTTGTTATGCAGTTGTTCACAGCACCAACCCAACAAAATCTTAACAACTGAAATATTTGTTTCATATTGTTAATTGCTATTATTGAGCTACTATAATCTAGACAAACTATTTCAATGTCAACAACAACAGTTTTCTTTTGTGAATGATGTATATTTTTCATTGACGTTTTGTTTAGCAGTTATTTGTGACGTGTTATTTGTTTACCTGTTCATGTGTTAAAATAAATTTGATAGTCTAACATATATACATTATTTAACAATTTAATTTAACAGAAACTGTTGAAAGTAACAAACTCATGTATGTTTGCTCTCACGTGGTTATTTCATGACGTGGTATGTTTGATTAATCTAATTTGTATATATTGATGCGAACAAATAACATTACTTTTAATGAAATATATTTGTCTATACTGCGCGACATTAACTTGTTTATGTGTCAATTCAGCATTACAACGAAATTTCCATATAATTGTGTTGTTTATTCGATGATTTTGTTTGTATGTCACAAGTTGTATTTAATTATATTTTACTTGCTTATTAAAACTTAATATATATATTATAACTGTATTTGTTATGTAATAAATAAACGTGTTTGACAAATAAAATCTCTTTTTCGCAGAAAAAATTATTTCACACGGTGTTTTTTCTAAAACCAGCCTATTTGGTTTTAATATTTCAAAAATCAACCTAAATAATGTTAGCCAAATGATAGTCGCGGAGTATTGTTCAGAGTTTATTCCTTCTAGATCGGTTGCAAAGTCGGTTGCAAAACCCACATCATATCTTGTACAGTAAAAGAAAAGTACAAAAATATAACGTATATTAATGGGTCGATGCACTGGAAAACGTTTTCGAAAATAGTGAATTTGTCTAACCCTACTTAAGTCATGTTATTGTCCTAGTTAATATTTGATATATCATATGAGCAAAATGTGTAATTCTTACTGAACCTAATTCTTGAATCTAAGCACCCTACCTAAAAAAATGACAATACGAATGAAGACACTCCGCTCATTACACCCCTTCTCCTTCAGAACGGCTTTTGACCTTCGACCTCGTGACTTTTACCCTTATCTTCAAATTTTATTGAAGCTTCTTATGCCTATTATTTTACTTTGACCCCAAGCCTCAGTGAGGCACAAGCTTACCTCATAGGGTACCTACCTACCAACTTTGAAATTAATCGGTCAGGCGGTTTGCACATTTGCACCTAGAAACTAGAATTTGACCTTTGGCCTCGTAACCTTTTTTTAAAGCGTTTCTTCAAATCCTATTGAAACATCTTATGCCTATTACAACTAGGAAGATTGCATGTAAATCCGATTTTGCTCCCAGCGAGT
>JAODAF010110841.1:0-10686 GCA_027574765.1 Molpadia intermedia | reverse complement strand
AGGGCACAGCGCATGTTGGGGCAGCCGCGTGCCTCATGGCCTTGTTTCCCGCACTTGAAACATGTGCGGGGCTGCCCCGTGTACCTTACGTGGGCCTTAAGCCCTGCTATATAAAGGAAGGACGGAATGTCCTCCTTTAATTCGACCCTGAACTGGCGTATCCCCGTTTTTATTGTGGGGTACTCCAGATAGGTCGGCATGCGTTGGTCCAAGACCTTCCCATACCGACCCAAAGCCACCGCTACCACATCCTGAGGCACCTCGTAATTGAGGTGCAAGACAGTCACAGTCGCAACCCGTTCATAGGCTGTGACTGTCAAGCCATCCACTCCCGCAAGCAAAGATACGCCCTTCGCCCGGGCCGCATCTGACGTAAACACTAGGTTGAACGTGTTACGGGCCTGGAGAGCCCGAAGCGTGTCGACATCTCCAGGCATCGCCACACCCTTACTTTTCAAAATCGCAAAAACTTGCGACGAGGTTACGGGAACCTCGCTCCTAAAACTCAACTTAACTATTTTGCTATCACGGCGCGGTGCCATGATAGCTTAAAAAAGGTGGCCGAAACCACAGAGCTATAAGCCAAAAAATACAAAGCAGTATTTACGATACGTAAAACTAAATAAACCTAAGAGTGTGTACCATGAAGAAAACGACACGGGCTAAGGAGAAAAAAATTAAAAGGCAATATGTTCGAAATCGGGAGAGCAGGCGAAAACACGTCTGCACTCCACGAATAACTGAACTGAACTGAACTGCTACCTTTACTGTTTCCGTGACTTTTGGGGACAAAGTGCACTCTGGTAACATGTGCTGGTAGGGTGTACTGTAGGAAAGCAACGTTGTTGACGATTCCTCCTCAGTTATCCAGTTGATCTGCCTGCGAAGTCCGTGCTCAGGTATAGCATATGTATTCCAGTTAAGAAAATATTCATCTTCCTGAAGCGTGTAATCCTTAACCCCACAGTCGGAGATGATCTTCCGTTTATATTTTCCTTTTTCGTGCTTCACCACCCAGCGGTAATGACGAAGTTCTTTCATGTACGTGCCGTTACCATCTGCTCTAATGTCGTTTTGATCGACATGATTAAGATCAATCACGAAAATTGCATCCTGACGTACACATAACGGCCGTTGTGAGCAAAGTCTGTTTTCATACTCATGGGGCGAAAGCAAGAGGTCGAAGAGATCGTTCATCGCATAGGGCACCTTATTATGGAGCTCGTATACGGGTATTGCCTTGTTCTGGTGCCAATGAGAATCTTGGCAAAAATAAGTGAAATTATCTGAACTGCTTTCTGTGTCTTTCTCTTGAGATTCTGTCAACTCATTTTGAATGTCACCACTAGAAGATAATACTATGATTTCTCCACTTAGGCTGGGAAGGTTCTCTGCACCTTCCGTGTCATCTGATTTGTTTTCCTCCGAGCCAACTGAGAACTGCGGCACACTGTTATTGTGTTCAGAGTACTTGCTATAACCAGAAGTTGTTGGAAAGTCGTCATCCTCAATGTCATCCGATGATTCCGTCGACCGCGATAATCTCACACGGTCACGTTGGCATAAACGTGACTGTGTGTTCTCTCCATAATCGACTCCCTGATTGCATTCGATTGGTGTTGACTCATTCTCATCCACAGAAATGAATTCTGAAAGGGAAAATTGAATATGTTGGTAATTGATATAAGCCACAGAAGAGATGAACTGTTATGTAGCATAACTAATTTATTGGATTAACCCGAGCCCATAGCCAGCATGTCATTTTTGATTCCCTGCAAAAAAGGAATCTATGCGGTCACGCAGTGTGTGTGTGTGCGCGCGCGTGTGTGTGCGTGTGTACGTCTGTGTGTGTGTCTGGGAAATTTCATATTTGGCATGTAGCCGCCCCATGTAGAGTACATAAACCCTACTGTTTTGTTGAAGGTCATTAGAGGTCAAACACTGAAAACCTTGTAATCGTGATATCTGAAGGACGCAAATCTCCACAAATTTTATATTTAGCATGTAGCTTCCCCATGTGGAGTACATGAACCCTATCGTTTCAAGGTAATTTGAGGTCAATTTGAGGTCAATATACCTTGTAATCTCCAAAACTTACCTGTTTCTCGATTTCATGAGAGGCGTAATCACCGTCACAAGTTGCATAATCCGTAATTACCACGGTTAGGCATCTGTTAATATTCAACACATCCCTTCGAAATGCATATCAGCCTATAGAAAATTTAATTGTCTTCCATTTGGCACCTTATTTGGGAACATCGAGATTTGTATGTTGAATTTCTCAACTAAAGCTACCATTCTCAAAATCATAACTAAGTTTTGACCGTTTGAGTGGTAGCGAGTGGTGCAAAAGATTCACACATACAGACATAACCATATGGTTTTCTGTGTTTTACTACATGGTTGATCTAAGATGACCAGTGACCTCTCCAAAACAACAATAGGATACCTGTATGCATTATGAGAAATCCACCTCTGACCTTTCCCAAAAGCAATAGGGATAATATAGGCCTACTCATTATGGGGAACATACCAGGTATCAATTGTTCCGACCAGGCATGTTCAACTTAGCATGTTTACAAATGTAAAAAGTACCAAAGAAGACCTCAATTTCCCAAAATTCCCATTTTGGAACAACAATTAAGCTCAGACCTTCACCAAAGTCAATAGGGTTTATGGTACTCATTCATCATGACAAAGCTACACACCAAATTTGAACTTGATCAGACCAGGCATAGTCTACTTAGCGTGTTTACAAGCAAAGCGTGATATACACACATGACACACACTTCACGTATTCAAGTTGACTGCATAGAAACACATTGATGCGTGTTAATTCACGGACATAATTTCATTTTACTTTCGTAACGTACCATGTGATTGTGCGCTCTTCTCTTTCTTTGAAGGTGTTGCTTGTACTCCTTGTATGGTCCTCTTGGACTTTCTTGTTAGCCCGGAGCCTCCGTCCAATGGAGAATCTGTCCATGCCTCATTCCATTCCATCATTTTCTCATCACTGCTCAACGCTTCTGTTACGAGGTCTTCGTTTTCAGGGTCGTACCTGGTCATCTCATTAGAGAGAATCACTACGTTGACTGGATGAATGTCAATTTGCGACTCCTGTTGGTGGTCCGCGACAATCTTTTGCATGTAGCTGATCATGTCCTGCAAAGCGTCAAAGTGCAAAATGCATGCAGCGCCTTTCTCGTCTTGGAATCCTTGTGAGTTCCTCGCGTGTGGATCAAATATGCTGTAGGACGATGCACTTCTGTCAACGAGGATAGCTGTGCAAGTATCATACATTCGTAGAAGATGACAAAAAGGATTTCTACTGATTGCTCTCGATACTACATCACTCAATTGGGACGCTAAACCAAAAACACTGTTTTCTAAAACTCCTATGCTTGCCTCAATGCACTTAACACCCTTTCGAAATGTCAAAGTTTGTGGAATTTCATCTACATCTAACTTTGCCTCTTTTCTTGTGTTTGGCCAGCCCTTCTCTTGCAGAATGTTTTGGTGCAAAAGATCTCCCTGCACCAAAATGTCATTGATCGTAGTATTTGTCCAGTCCTTGTGAGACTCTATGGAAGCAGCGACAATAGACATGAGACTTATAGTGCAGCACTGTGTTCCCGCTGCACCATGCTTGAATAGGTCTGCTGATGCCTGATGGAAATCTCCCAGAACAGCACGCATATGGGGTTTGACTACTTCGGTAGGATTCATTGACGACTGACAAGAAGAAAAATACTGTTAATGGTTTATGGTAATGGGGTGCAAAACTGATTCGATAACTTTATTATATCAGGCTCCAAATCAAAATTATTATACTTTCACAAAAGACTACTTTACGACACCTTTTTTATCTAAAATTTCATAGTACTGGCATAGAAGAAAAACGATAGGGTTCATGTACTCTAGATGGGGAAGCTATATGTCAAATATGAAATTCGTGAAGTTTAGCGTTCTTCAGATATCGCGATTACAAGGGTTTCGGTGTTTGACCTCTACTCAACTTATAAATAACCTTGGAACTGCAATAAAAACAATAGGGTTCATGTACACCAGATGGTGAAGCTACATGTTAATATTCCATTCTTTGATCAATAATAACATTCACGTAAAATATCCGGCGGGTAGTCTGCAAATTGAAATGTTGCTTTGTAGAATTGACAAAATAATCAAGATTTTGCCAATTCCGCATCGATATATTTTTGATGTAGCAGTAAGGCATTCGAATACCTCAATGTTGCCTAAATGTAGAGGCATAAGGCTAATGAATCGTCATTTTCATTACTTTCAACAAAGCGTAGAAAGGCCCATCGCTCCCATCGTATGGTTTGTACGTTCGTGAAAAACACAAGAAATGGATGACCCCTGTAATCTCTGACCAAACAACGATGAATTTTATCTTCTCAAATAACTCATCTACATATTACGTAGTATCCATGATTCCTTTACTGATATGCCGAACTGATATCTCGAACAGTCTAAAATTTAAACCTAACATTCATTGTTTCATCCGTATACAGCACAGCATGAGAGGGAATGAACTGGTTACCTGTGGTATCTCTTGCAACCGCTTCTTGTAGCAGGTTTCTAACTCGTCTTCTGTAAGGTCCAAATTCTTTCTTTTACCACCAGCGATAGGTCTAAAAATGGTAAAATACAGGGTCATTCCATGTGAAATCAAAACATTGCCAGGTGATCTCTTAGATTTTGCTGGTTTTTATATTATATATAGGTAGATGATGAGATAGGAAGTCAGATAAAATTTGAGCGCTCTCGTATACATACTTTTTGAGTTATAGCCTTTCAAAGTTTCGGCCGACTAGTGTAATTGCCACGTTTGTGACGTCTTAATTTCTCGACAAAACATCACAGATGTCTGCAAATACTCACCTCTTGCATCATAATGTCGATTGGTATGTTCATGTTTGAGATATTCTAATTTAAAAATCACATTTATTAATTTTTCAGGTTTTTTTGCCTTTCTTAGGACCAGAGTACACGCATCATAAAATAGCCAAGAACCCTAAATTACATCATATCGTTCACCATGTGGAGGGGGGAGCTTCTGTTAATGCAGACTTGGAGTGAATGAACCATACCAAGGTGGAGTTATTTTCATTTCCAAATGTCTCAAAACGGAAGAAAAGCATCAAAAGTGATACAGACATATATCTCCGGAATGAGACAAAACGGTGAACCTCATTCCAAACTTATGGCAGGTGAAGACCATATATAAAGCTAAAACTGGTATAAATTTTGTTTTCATAGGAGGTGTCAGACGCGCCCAAATTTCAACTAGAAAAATTACTAAATATGGTTATTTCCGCTCTGGGACCATATTTGATCTCACACCACTCCATCATTGAAGTCATTAGAGGTCTATAACTTTATTGTTACAGAGTCCAGACCATATATTGAATAACTCAAATATTGCAATGTTCACAGGAATATATCTTCAAAATGAAGAGAGATATGTACTCTTTTTAGCCAGGAAATACCCCTGGAAGCTATTTTAGGATTTTTATCTCCATCCCAGCTGAAGATAATCTCAAAAATAGACGAAATCACTTAAGTTTTTCTGTGCGTTCCATGCACCCTTAGAGGTGTGCTGAAAACGATTTTCAGCAAAATCTAAGAAGGTGCCCAGCCAACCCATTTGTTGAGTTGACATAGAATGACCCTCATGTCATTATTTTTTGCCAACGGCCAAATTATTGAGGGAGGAGACATTTGATATCATGTCCCCACAATACTGAGGGAGACATGCCCCCCCCCCCACACCCTTGTGATTTCTTTATTCATGTTGTTGCCGAAAGTTGATCGCCATGATCGTACATACTGTGGTCTTTTTAAACTAGTTTAGCCAGGATTTCACAGAATTAAAGCCTCACCTCTCTCGTCCACAAGAAAAGATCTATACCCGGGTATAGTAATTATTTATTGGTCAAAGTGTCATACCCAACTCCAGTTCAGCTGACCATTACTGTGTGAGAATTGGGGCGAGAGATAGAGGCATTTAAACATTATTGGAAACTATTTCATTCATATGGTTTGATTGTCCGTCCATTTCTTCTGGTTTCTTAGCGTTTCGTCAAGTTTTTCCCAGGAATAACTGGGAGAAATTCCTCATTTCCAGTGTCTCTCTATCTTCAGTTAATAAATCTTTTTTTTACACGGAAGAATGCGAATCATAGCTTATCTGTCATATTCACTCCTTCCCATGGACCGTCATCCATGTAACAATTCAATCAAATACAGTACTAAATTACTCTTGCAAGTAGTATAAGTCACTTCGGAACGAAGTTGTTGCTAACTTATAGTCCTTTTGCCTTACCTGATAGAGTTTGCGGTGCATTCAAAACAGCGCAACGCCTCAGCGGCAGTGGGTCGATCTGTGAACTTGGCACACAGTGAATACATGTCCGTCAACTTTTGCCACGTCGTCTTCCTCAAGGTGGAATACTTATCACCGTGTGCTGGTAGTTTTCCATTAGACAGTAGGCTAATAAAAATATCTCGCGATGGTTTGGGGTTTCCAGATGCAATAGCTGCATCTATTTCAACTTGATACGGCCAATGAAAATTCGGGTTGACCAACATGAAATTTATCATCGCATATGACCACATGTCGGTCGCCTTCAAGTCCGCAATGCTCAGCCTTTTTACACCGTCATGACTGTGTATTTCTGGCGCCATGTAAACGAGTGACCCTCTGCCAACATTACTTGTTGCCGTCTGTAACATACTTGTTTGTACGAGCGCGGCCCTGCTTTCCCCAAAGTCGGTAAGTTTGGCTACTATTGGTTGAGAAGTCCAAAAGTCCTGTACTTCCCTACTAGTCAAACCTGAGTAATGTTGGTTGGAAACTAAAACATTGTCCGGCTTGAGGTCCCTGTGTGTGATGTCATTTTCATGAAGATAGGAAATGCCTTTGCAAACGTCCTTTGCAATGAAGTGGTTCACATTCTCGAAATTTTCGAAATCGAACCCATCAACAAACTCGAGAAAATCATTTAGCGAGGATACTGTTGCCTCTTGCCCGAACGGATTAAAGTCAAACTTAACATATTCGATAAGAAAGGAACTTCCTGTTAGGCTCGTCGGGGACCCAACGCAAATACTGTCAAATTTCACAATATTATCATGTTTAATGAGGTTGAGCAGCCTTGCTTCTTTCGCAAACAAACGTTGATTATTCTCCTTGTCCACCAACAATTGCTTGTGTATCAATAAATTGTTTGCTCTTCGGCAGAGAGATATATGACCATAAGTTCCTTGTCCTAATGTCTTGACTATCTCGAGGTTGCTGCTGTAAGTCACAGGAAGACCATCGGTTAATTGTTCAAATGGGGCTCGTTCGGTCCGTTTCGTCTGTCGAAGCTTCGGTAAAGCAGGTATTTTGAACGCCATACTTGCAGCTGCAAATAAAAGAGAGGACAAGGATGTACACACGCACTCGCACACATTTTGTAAAGACTGTAAACCTTTTAAGTGGCTCCATTAAGGCGAGCAATATGTGTACGGCAACGTCTCAATTTGGTGGGGCAGCAGTAGCAGAAGGGGGAAGATTGTCCCGCCATTAGCATTGTGCCATATTGTTGTGTAGTGTGGGGCAATTGGGAGCAGGAGGCCCCCATGGTTCCAACACCACCACCACTGTGGAGCATGTGTGCAGAAACAATTCTGATCGAAATTTCAGACTCCGCCCGAATTTTCTTAACTTTACACACGAGTCTCATGAAACGTGTTGATGCCTCGGTGCAAGATTATATTGATATTGCCATTTGTACGGGTTATTCAAATTCAAAATGAGAATTTTCCGATTTTATTTACTAATCATCCATAGGCCAACCTTTGTGTGGCTGCTGTCATCGTTTTAATGGGTATCTGTATTGGTCAGAGTACCGTAGATGGCATACTTTTTATTAAGCTTAACTTTTCCACACCCTAGGTGGTTGCTTGATTTAGAGTAGAACTGAAGTGCCGTTTAGATTTGCATAATGCTTAGATGCAAAGTGATTGATCCGATCGCTTTCGATGAGAAACTATTGTTTTCATTTAAAATTTTAATGAAGTCCACATAAAAATTAATTTACTATAATGCAAATAGTTATTAAAAGCAGACAATGATATATGAAAGTCTGCACAATCCAATAATGCAACAATTTTCCTAACTTTGCGTACATTTACACAGTAAATATGACATAGCCTATGAAACAAAATCGATCGCTACGGATGTGCAATATTGACACAATGCACATGTGAATGAGTTGCAATATTGTGTTGCATGTCTCGTAACGGGAGTTGTGTATATGCATCTGTACTCTACTATATTGGGACTGTACAAACGAGATTGTTCCTGTGACAACCGAATTTGCTTATTTTGTTTATAAAGTAGCGCGTTGCGTTTCTCACTGATTTTGCAGTTAAATTTGTAAACAAACTGGTTATTTGGCATGATCTGAATTTCTGAGTCAAACAAAGTGTATAACGTTCTTGATTTCTCACGAAAAAGAGCCCTAACACGGTCTAAATATAAAGTGTAATCTCACGTTACGGTCCAGCACAGTGCGGTGTAGCGACGGGCGGTTTACACATGATCGTATAGCGGCATGGTGGGGCCGAAATTCATTTGAAATCTATTCTACCGGTTTCATTATTTTCAGTTGGGATGTGTCCGAACTTTGGAGGCTGATGCCAGTGTCATTAGGCTACACGTTCAAGTTCATGACGGCTGGAGACGCGGACTGCCGTCAGGTTAAATAGGTTAAAAGCTGTGTCATTTGAGTCTCTCCACAAGCCATCATTGAAATTTGATGTAATTTAAACGTTTTTCCACAAACTGCCCGCATATCATCCCAAAATATGTGCAAATTCTGCAGAATTTCCCTGTTTAACGTTAAGGGGACGAGTTGTCTCTACACAGTGTTCACTGTGCATCTCTACTCTATCTACCTATTAAGTATTATTATTATATTAGGCTACGTACTCCTTGATAAAAAAGCTTTTACATTTCATTTTGTGACTATATTGTAATATTAGGGGATGGAAATATTTCATAATATACTTTTGGACTAATATCTCAAATTTTATGGAAATTCATTTAAAAACTCGAATTTTGCAGCAAAATTTCTATCATTCCGATTTCCCCTATGAAAGGCTATGATGACGTAATTTACCACATGGTAACTCATCTCTCTGCAAGTGCCATTTTCTGCATAATTGACTACATTCATCAGAACCGGTCACACTCTATTATGTACCACCAGGTAACATAGATTTGTTTCCCTAATTTTGCTATGCAATGGCCAATTGCCTTAAAATTTCACATGAATGTTTAAAATCAAATTCTCATCTCTCTTCAAGTGCCAATTTTCTGCATAATTGACTACATTTACGAGAACCGCTTTTTGTGTTCATCGTCACTGTATTTTTGCACCTGCACCAATCTTTGATATGTCACCCATAGTTTCATCCTTGGCCTAGTATTGCATTTCAAGAGGCTTTTTAGGAATGGTGGGGCCTATTTACCCGATATATTTGCCCGATCATCGGGTAAATAGCCACAACGTTTAGGATTACCGAACCAATTAGAACCAAGCCCGAACAACAAGCGTAGAGCCTAGCCCTATAGCCTACCACTGTACATGCACAAACACACACACACACACTGATTCACTGAAATTCAACGTTAGGTTAGGGCCATGGTTACTTGGTCAGAACTCTTTAAGTCTTTACGAATGATGCTAGAATTAGAAATAGGCCTAATTTTGTTAGTCGTAACTTAGGCCTAAGCCCTAACCTTACGCCTAGCCTAAATTACTGTAGCCTAAGCCTAAGGCCTAGGCTGACTTGTTACAAACAAGTTAGGCTATGCATAACTTTTAGGCCTAAAAAGTGAGGCTTAACTTAGGCTACTTGTGTACGGTACTTCGTGTAGGCTACTGTAGTTCGGAACAGGTTTGGATCAGAACACGGGAAATTATTGGAGCTTTATACTTATGTTTTACCTTCAGCTTTAATTAGCTAGCTTCAAGTAATTATGCTATGCTCTCTATCCAGCTGTAGGCCTAGCATAGAAGTTCGGAATTAGCCTAGGCGCGGCTCACTCGAACTATACTAGCCTATATAATTTAGATATACACGTGCACTACATACGCGCGCATATTGATGCAGCAGAAAAATCGTCACACTTACCATTCCATACATGCATACATTTGCAAATGCAATGATTGTTGCAATGCGTCGTCGTCGTCTGCTACGCTATTCCGCCGTTTGTCGGCACTGCGCTTTACCACTTATAAGAGCCTTCCATTTCATTCTGTCGCTTGAAGTGCTGTGAAATACTCAGATCCAAGATGTAGGTCCGGTTTTAGCTTTTTAAGGTCTTGGTTGACTTTGCTAAACCATGTTGTTTTAGGCTTTCCTCTAGGTCTTTTAGTTGGGCGTAGGCATTCTGTTAAGGCTTGTTAAAAACATCAGTTAAGATGTGACCATTCCATCATGCAACGTAACTGCTAAATCTAACAGTTAAGCATTGATCTTCATTCTACACAGTAATGATCGCATCCGTGCTGTAGACTGGTAGATAGCTGAAGATCACATTGTGGTATGTCAGTTGTGTCGGCTTGGACGAAAGTATAGCAACATCGACACACTGGCGTAACTAGT
>JAODAF010110840.1:2182-17469 GCA_027574765.1 Molpadia intermedia | reverse complement strand
ATGATATATATAACGCATCATTTAAATTGTAATATTCCTCTAAGCAAGGAACCATAGTGCCCTTGGGCTCTTGTTATCATTTCTTATGCAATTTCCTCAAAATTGCTCCAAGCAAAGATTTCAGGCCCCATCATACTAACATTCTAACAGCCAAACATATGTGATATAGATTATATTTTACGGCAATCAATTTGGCAGCTTCGGACTCTTGTGAAAATTGTAGTTTACTAGTATAACATTTGTTTGGTAAAGAATCGACGCTTCTAACAGAAACCAGTGTTGATTTGATGTAATGATCTAATGTGTATTTTTGTTTTTATTGCAGGCCATAAAATAATGGAGATGGCGATGATCGGCATGGCTGTTATTCTCGTTCTTTTTGTAATAATCATCGTCTACGTATACAGGTATATAAACATATCATCAGGCTGTTTGCGCGCAATCTGTCGATTTTACTCCACAATCGTTAAAAAAGACCCCGAGCAACAAAACTGGAATAAACACAAAGTGAGAGTAAATTACGTGGAAGAAACCAGTTATGAGCCGGATGATCAAAACATGCACAACCAATTAAATTACTCTAAATATTAGTTACTGTCATTTGCCAATTAACGGATGATCCAGAAACAAGCAATATCAAGTCTTTATTTTAAAATTACCATATTTAATTACCATATTTAATTACCATATTTACTGGTTAATGTATCATAGTTATAATATTGCTTTTATCTGCCAGCCAGCAGCTTCAATCGGTAGCCATCGCAGAACCTGCCAGAACGCAAACAATGATCTTAAAACGTACTAACACCCAATGTATCCCAAACTGTAGCTAAACTATTGTATATGCCCCCGATTGTTTGTGTCGGAACAGGCGGATGAGAAGGAAAAAACAGGGGAAAAACAAGTATAGATACGTGTCGGTAACAGGGACTACGATAGGACTCAACCTTCCAAATCACACGAGAAGGCAAAATATATACTTATATACAATGGGTTATCTAAAGGCTTCGAAATAGAATACCAACAAACGGTAAGAATAAGTCAAATTAAGAATAATTTCAAAGGAACAATGAAATATTTTCCACAGCACTGATGAATAATATTCGTGTGTGAACTTGCCGACCAGGTTGTCCACGACAGATTTTTTAAATATTTTTTTTATCCCCTGGCCCACATTTTTAAAACAGGATTTCCAAATTAACTTCTAAGCTTTTTTGTGGCAAATGCATTTCAATATGATAAATATGTGAGTTGTGGTATAGGGCGTGGACTTTAGTTACCAAGAATTGGTCTAACTTACAAAGTTGACGCTAGCCTCATTTGTCAACATAACCTACATTACACAATCTGTGAATATTCAGAGCTTTTGTGGCAATATAAATTACACAGTTACAATTTCAAATTGCAAATTACAAAAGTGCAAGAACATTGTAAATATGGAGATGTGGTATAGGGAATTGAATTTACTTTGAATTGAAACTTTTATCTTTTATCGCTAGCTTCATTTGTCAACATAACCTTACACAATCTGTGAACATTCATTATAATGTAATTTCATTTCAAAAGTAAAAAAGGAATGTATCACCTAAAATACTAACTTTTTTCAATATTACCATAGGACAGGCGCGTAGCGTAGGGTGGTCCCCTTGTCAGTAAAATAGTATAAAAGAGATCGGTCTGTTCTATACCCCATCATTACTTCCCCGTCACTTTTCTGAGACAGCAATATTGCGAAAAAGTGGAACAATCCTCCTCTCCGTTAAATGTTTGTTGCTACGTGTCTTCCACATGGAAATACATGTACCTTTAACATCACCATACGATTCATTCACTAGTCACTACTAAACGAGAGACGAATTTTCAATTGTTTTAACATTTCTTCGGATTTTAATATTACAACAGTTTGTCATGTGTCATATGTGCCATTAATGAAATGGTGCGCAATAACAACAGTTATTACAAATTATTACAATTAATTAAACAATATTAACGTTCACATTTCTTATAAGTCGGATCGCTTTTATCGGTCTGGCGTCATCTCTAATAACTCAGAACCAGAAGACAATAACTTTTCTAGTGCACATCAACAACAAAAAACAGAAATAATTAGAAATATTCAGTGAACATACTTATAGTGATCGTTTATTGGGCGAGGAAAGCTCAAAGAAAATTCTCTTGTTTTAAATGTATAATTAAAACACAGATCTAAATTGATTACAATGCACGATAGTACTGATTATTAAGGAAATCTTTAGATTTCATCTTGCGCGATCGCTCGGGGCACATGAAGCTTTTACGTTTATTGACTTTTATTGCATTTTATGTTAGTATTCTGTTTTTCATCAGTAACCGTTACTATGATTTGAAAGGCCAATTACTATTGATAGATTGCTAACGTGTAATCGTTATTTACGTACTGCTTGATTTTCTCGGTACCATTGAAGAAGCAACCGGACAGGACAGTTCGGCAATTTACTAATGAAATGCTATACCGTATTTCCACGATCAACAAATGATAGTAGGTACGCTAAATTGAATGGACGCCTGACGGCTTCAACTCACATGTCGTATTATGACTTAAAACTAAATTTGCTTGATGGATTAATTATATGGGACGGTGCGTGATGCTTCTTATATATTTATCACTTTTGCATTGGGCACTAATACCAGAAATATTATCAGTATGAAAAAAGGAATGAAGTTTACCTTTGTATACACGTGGTGGCGTAGGCAAGCGCTCCCATGAGTTGAGCTTGCAGTATCATATGTTTTCATGTTTTCATATAACAAAATAAAATGTCCTTATTGACTTACCGGTATTGTGATTTAATTTAACTTAGTATGCATAGCCTAATAGGAATTTCCAATAATTACTCACATCCCTATGACAGACGGACTATTCAAAATACCAATTTAAGTAACGGTATATATGACAATTCCATATATGAATGCACGTTACTTGCTAAATTTAACCGTGTCGTAGTAATTATATTCAAAACTAGGTCGGCGGGTTGATGGGGTTGACTGTGACCATGATATATCCATGTGCTCCCTCATCCTCCTCCTCGTGGAATCATCATTTTGCTTACTATGTCTCATTATGATATTTTATATCTGGCTTCATCATGTACGCGTAGCCACTGGGGGACATATTCCCATGGAATCATCATTTTACTAAGACATATCACTCGATGAATAATAATTGCCTCCAAAGATGTCTTTCCCATCCCCCTTAAAAAAATAATCAAACACCCTGGTACCAATTCGTCATTTTATTCTCTCTTACCCATTCACAGGAAGTACACATACGAAAAGGAATTGGCCAATACATCGTGGAAGATTAAATGGGGCGACATCACATTTAATTCAAAGATTGCAAGGCGTTTCGGTGGAAGTCGCATGAGTTTAGCATCGGTGAGTGTTAGCCCTTCCCTTGTTAAAGAGGATTATATTACGCCATGTTTAATCGTTATTCACCCCAACGGATTAAGTGTCCTTAGAGAGAAGATGACAATTCTTCTAGGTGTAATGATCTTGAAGTACATTATTGTGTCCAAACAATATGTTGAATAAAATATACCAAAGAATCCTATTTAAATGTTCTTTATATTTTATAAAGAATATCCCCTTTCACCAATTTAATATAATGTATAGAGTGGTACTTAGGCTATATTTATATGTTCGTTGGGTTCTGCATGCTAAGATAGAACTAATGGTGATTGTCGCTCTACTGATTTAACACATGGTATGCTATTGCTAAGCGATACATGTTGTATAGTATGTAAAAAATGGTATTATTTAACCAGGAAATTGGTTGGATAACCGGTGACCATATTCCTGGTTAAATCTAACCAGGATGTTTTTAGAGTGTAAATGGACCTGTCCTATTGAATGGTTCTTTTGCGCTCGGCGAACAAGATCATCAGACAGTATACATTTCAATGTATCCAGAATCTCATTTAAGCTTGGGAGGGGGCAGCGTAGGTTAATTTAAGAATGGGAAGGCGAGGCGGACAAGGTGGGGTCACTATAACCAATATAGTAAAAGCTTCTAGCATTGTTTGTTCCTGTGTGGCTAGTAGAACCTGTGTTACCATATATCATATACTATGTATACATTGTGTGTATGTATACATGTTCTTGCTATGAGGGGTATATCGCGCCTATCTATACAGATGAAAATGGGTTCGGGTCGATTTGATGGTAACTTGTAGATTTCATTTAAGTGAGGGGTGGTTCCAACCCCTGGATCTGACCTTGACCGATATAGAGGCTCGACGATCAGTTTTAGCTCAAATTAAGGTATATCAGTCAACTAATGCTTTAGTACAATGGTTCTTACCGTTGTTCCATCATATATACTTACACGACTGAACTAATTTTGATCGAAACGTTACTTGACGGTTTAATAACTTAACGGTTTAATAACTTAACGAGCCTTCTGTGCGATACTCATCAAATATTGATGAACAAAGCAGTGGGGGATGTTCAATAACACATACTTAAGTATTGTAATTGAGCTTCAATCTCGTGTGAACTTTTTGATTAGTTAATGGTGGCTTGTAAGTGTAATTATGATCATACAATGGTTAACAATCGTTTAACGTCGTTATCCTAGTATGTCATATAAGCTCCGTGTTTGGCAAGAACTTGAGAAGTATACGAGTGGACGAACAAAGATTGAAGTGCCAAGACAGTGAACAGGTGTTGTTTTTCGTTTTTCATCTCAGTTTTCATAAGAACAAACGTCACCGTTTCAATGTAAATTATGAAAAACGCGCGAAAAACATCGTCTTAAATTTACGAATCACCACGTGAAAACGAAAACCACACTCAGGAATTTTCAAATTGAGTTAGCTTTCAAATTCAATACTTTGATAAGACAAAATTTCAAGTTAGTATTTATATCGAATTCAAATTAATTCAACAACTCGATCAGCTTATAGATACTTGTTTCAGTATAGCATGTAAATCTATGAATATTCATGAAACCTGATAACAGCAAAAGATTAGTTGTAATGTTATGTTATTTAACGCCATGGTGTTCGTTACATTAACCATTTTAGGATAAATGTAGAGTCACTTAAACATTGCCAATTCCCTTCTGGGTGAGGAACATACCTTGCTCGTCCGTGGCTCGCTTGGTTGAAGCTCATCCTTTATAATGCAACTGATGTCTAGTATGCTTCTCGTTTTCCATACCATTCCATCGTCCTATTATCTGTCACGTATAATTACATATCAGCACAAATTAATTAGTTATGATATTCGTTAGTCGGTTAGAAATACGTTTAATAAATACATAGAACATATAGGGCGTTACATTAGTTCAAAGTTATTATTTCATAGAGAATCTGGGTCGCGGTGGAAAGGCATTCATTTAAAAAGTGCATTTCAAATTGATTTGCCCGATAGCGAATATTTCGCAAAGATTTAAACCGACATTTAGTTGAACTTGACGTATGCCCACCTTTAAATTGAGCAGTCTGTATAACGAAAGAGACAGTTCTTCTATATCATCGTCTTTTTATGTTTATTAGATTTTTCTATCATGCCGTGTGAGAAGAAAAAAAAACGAGATAGTACAAATATATGAAGCACTTTCTGTTAAACCTGCTAACAGTTTTAAACGCCAAAGATAATATTTTCCTCATATTTTGTATTTTATAAAATAGCCTGATCATGTAAGTTTGATTCACATTGGTTCCGAACAAGAGTACTTCATTAAGCCCTAGAATTGCCAATTCTATATTTCTAATCCAATGGCCCACTCGCTCGTTCGGGATTTTCAGTGTTTTACATTGGTCGACGCGTAAAACAAATCATGGATAGAACTTGGGGCCTATAGTCTGGTATGTTTATACCGTTACCATGACACCAGCGCGACCAGCCCCATAGTCATAAATGATTACATCGCGGTACTTTGATATGATGACGTCACAGATTGATATTTAAGACAATCACCAATAGTATTGTTTGAGAAACAAGTTAAACATGTCAAGCGGAAACTTTTCATAGGTTTCGCAATGTTTAACGTAGTCCAATTGTTAGGTATACATGCATGCTCTAACATCAATCCATGCTACACCACAGACGAACTATGCAAGCAGTACCATGGGCATACATATATTGACAATACCGTTTAACTCCATAAACTATGTTATGGCACTAACAATGTGACTGTGGAGTGAATCATTCAAAGAATATTGACATGGCTATATTTTCGTTAGAACTTCGATGATCAGATGCAAAATTCAAGTAGGCCTACTTGTACTTTCGTGCAGCACCGTAATCAAAACTTCGATTTCCCTAAGGAGTAACAAAATTTGAAACAAAATAATGCAGCCATATTATGTTCATTAAAATATATAGATGAAGAAATTTCTACCATGTTTTTTTTTTAAACTTTTAACTCGGTCATGTCAAAGGGGATTTTAAGTTAAGGGTTAGGCCTAAGTCATTGAAACGTCCTCAGTTTCTTCGGCAGATTTAATAGAATTAACATTCTGCTTATTTAATAGAGCACGATGTAGTTAGTCTTAAGGAAGTGTTAATTATATTAAAAAATGCTGGCCGCAATAACCAAGATTTCACCAAGTTTATTACACATTTGAACAGTAACGCGTTGTAAAATTACACCACGTGCAACACGCGTTTAAGCGTCAACTATATGCTACCTAATTTTCTTAAGTAACAATGCACTCCATGGAAATGTTACGCCCGATAAAATAACGTGGTTGAGATTCACGTATAACTTGAAGCCAACAAAAATACATAGAACTTGCATTGACATCAGGAGTTTGATAATAAGCGCCGATGTGCTAACAAAAGCCCTCGATGTGCTAACAAAAGCATTATGGTTGGTGGTGGGGGGTGTGGAACTTGGCAATCCCGGGTATCCAGAGGTGACCAGGGGTGTATATATGAACCGAGTGACCAGTGGCGTAGAACAAGGGGGTATTTTGGGGAGAACACCCACTCACTTCCCAGTGAACGTACCGTAGTATAACACCAACAGAAAATTGCTACACCAGAAGAAGGGAATATTACGCAAATATCTGTACCGAGCCATGGGCGCTTAGTAATGGATATATAGGCCTTTCGGACCATTTGCAGTGAGTTGTTAGCATACATGCCGTGCTTTATACTTCCTTTGAATGTCTGTCTGTTTTAAATCGATTCACATTTGCCTTTTTGGTAAAAGTGAATTGTGATTAGGTTTTGTATATCATCTGCAACTGTCTCTTCTACCTTTTGAAACAATTTAATATAGCCCACCTAAGTTTATAATAACTCTTAGTTGACAGTTAGGACTTAGGATTGTTATCATGGTACAAGCTTTAATCATAATAAATATACAAAAACAGGGTAAAATAGACTAGATCAGTTTGAGCAATTACTGCCAGAGGCAAAACAAAACTCGTTGTTTTTCTCGTTAACTGTTATTATATAATCCTGGTTTTCCTCAGGTTCAAAGTTCTCCTACGGTAAGTTGACCCGAGACATTGCCTTGCTTCTGTTTCACGTAACCTACCCAATCATATCAACGCTTCAAATTCACCTGAACGCACAAAGTTAGCGCCGTTACAAATGTCTTTTGAATGTGTTCAATGTAAATCGAGCTATGAATTATGTCTAGATGATTTTGTTAGCTTAATGTAAAGAAAAGGCAAGCCCACATCCGGGTTCACTTTCACGCCGCATGAAGCCAAATGTAACAAACCTGTCGTAAAAATCTTGATTACCTGCATGATGATGTCTTATTGTGAGATGTCGACAAATTACCCGTTTGCTTCTTTAATTGGCTCTCCAATAGTTTGATAGTTTGCTAAAGATGAATGTAATCCAAATCTTTAACTCAATTCAGTCAAAGAGAACACCAGTAATATTCACGTTTTACAATATTTGCAGATCCTTTGTAATGTCACATGAAATTGCATTGCACCTTTCTACTAACTTACCGAGAATAGGCTAACTCTGCATGAAAAAGCATGTTCAGATTTCGTTCGGAACAAATTTTAAAGCGTCATATAACATGGTCATATTGCCAAGGAGGAAGGGCGGAAAACTTCAAGACATATATATATATAAATGCACAGGTATTACCATCACCAGATGAATGAGTGATTTCACCTACCACTCGTGCCTGTATTCACGTTTAATATTACTATACCGTAAGTGTAATTATATATTTCCCAATAATATCCTTTCAACCTATATCATGAAAGTAATATGAATAGGATTATACCAGAGTGACGAAAATTGGATACAACTTTCTTTCGACAAAACATTGCTTTGTGAATTAGAAGTAGTTACACACTATTCGAATAATCTCAAGGTTCATGTTTCTTTGGCCACCTATTATTTGAGTTTTTGGTAATTTGCAGCATTCTAGTAATGTGATGAAATACAATTTAAGTATAGAGAAAATTCGTTTGATGATACCAATCATATAAAATATACACAATTCCAAATTGCTACCATTTGATTTGCATATCAGGTGAGTAAAGTAGCTTACAAAATACTAGTGTTTTCCTTCTTCTTGGCGTTATCACTATAACCACCTCCCAATTGCCACCTCCCATAAATTCGACGGCTCTGTTGAAATAAACGAGTGAAATTCATCAGAAAGCCATTTTTTCGAGTGAAATTCCAGTCCTTATCAAATGATATATCACTCTTTTTTCCAAAACATCGAACTAGTAATCGACAAAGATTTCGAATGATTTAACTTTAATTTTACATTTAGAGAGTACAGGTAGTCGATATAACGTAAAGGCCCCGTAAAGGTGATGGCAAACACATTGAAAGAAAGAAAGACGAAAAACAATGGAAAATGGAGGTGAAACATGGAAGGTCATTTAATATTACATTTTTGACTTCTAAGTTCTAACGGAAATTTAGCTGTCAACTGATATCAACCAACACTTCAGCTTGTCGTGCGTATATTAATATTTACCAGATCAACCCTCGCGCTCCAAAACGATGACGGAGTACTACTTGGGGAAGCGTTAAAACATATGCATAGTATTATAGCTATACAATATATGCTCCAAAAAATGTGTCAAGTCGGTGTAAGTTAAGAAGTGCCACATCTTCGACTGTCATACCCGAGGACGCTTATGATCTCAGTCTGTACATCAAATATTATAATTTTACTGTAAATGTATTCAAGTTATGTTACTTCAATTAGAGATTTTGAAGGAAATTAGACTGATAACAAACTTTTGACAAAGAAGGTCTAGCACATGTGTACCTCACTGATTCCTTAATGAGGGGTTGGTCAGTGTTTCACGCCAAACAAATAACCCTCCCTGTAGCGACTCGACCATTTCCGTAGATGAAAGAAAGCAGAAGACACATGTCTTTACAAGTTCACGCAGAATTCGAAACTGAGAGTAGCATCCCGCTTTTCGAGCAGTTATTGCTATGACGTGACTAACAGCTTCCGGACCATGTATTTCCAGATTACCGACCGAATTTTGCGCCACCGAAGTTGTTTGGTACAAGAACGGTCATTTAAACATTTATCTGACAAACCATTAAACCAGCTTTAAAGAAAAATGTGAAATTCAAATGAGTGATATATCATCTTCGTCATGTGTTGGCTTTGCATATAGGCCTAGATAACAATCAATTTTTCTTTTAGATCCTGGTTTATTGGTTTGTCAGATAAATGTTTATATGAAATTTAATTCAAAAACCCTGTTAGCGTTAGTTTTGTAGTCTGAACTTGCAAGCATTATTTAGACCTACAGTAGGAGCGTTTATCTTATCCGGTCGGTCTTTCAATTTTGGAAACCATTTCAGGTATCTCATAGCTATCATGTACATGATAACTCCTAGGGGTTTTGCAAAAAAACGTTACATGAAATCTTACAAGTGACAGCCTACTCTTCCTACACTATTATGTGAATGATAGCAAATTCCTTTAGTATCAATTATTTGCCCATTTTATGGTAGACGAAGTAATGACATTACCTCACGCATTAGTTAACTGCATGAAACTATTTTAAATATTGTCGGGATTAAGGTAACTTTCCTGCATGCTTCATTAGCATCCGGCAACATTACACAAATGTTCTATGTGGATACGTTACCTTCGTCTGTAACCTTGCACGAACCATCAATTCATCTTCAGAAGCCAGAATACTGCTAAATGATATTGTTGGTGAAAATCAGTGTTTATGCCGAAGGTGGCAAAAACCTAAAATAAGCATAAAATAAAATTAAGATTTCTTCAAATTGTCTCTATTTAGTATATACTCTTCCAATAGCTTCAACACCAAATCCTTCAGAAGAAATAGTGTGGCCTACTGCCTACCATATATTCAGTTGTGACAGTAATTGTATGTATCTATGTATGTATATAATGTACACATTGTACAGTACACAGGACTTTACAAACTTTTAGGAATTTATTTTTTAATTGCCAAATTTTTGGGTTAATTTTATTATTTTTCATAATTGTTTTTATATTTATTATAAATATCCATACTGTACATTGTTTGATACAAATTGAGATACAGTGTAATTTTAGAACCTGTAGAAAACTGTATGCATTGGCTATACACATCATGTGCAAATAAATAATATAGGCCTACTGTAGGCCTAAGTGAAAATGTAACCTGACCTCAGTATACATTAGAGTAAGTGAGTGTATTTTTTATTTGATTATTTAATTGCTAAAAGTTGTGATTAGAATAGTTACTAAATTATACACTGTACATCATACACAAGGTGGCCAATCTATCCGACATCCAAGGTTTTTGCCACTGTCCTGGCAAAAACCCAACCTTGGAGAAAATGTGGTCAATACCTTTTAAAAGATCATTATAGATTTACTGAGGCGTTAATATTGTATCGAGATGATAATAAAATGCATTTGACAGAACCGAAATTCCTTACTGGTGTAATTACCGCAGGAGTAGCATTGGGTTATGTGGCTGTTTGAATGATATTAAAATAATTTAGTTGAGTATGGAACTGCAGGAAACTATTTTTCACATTTTGTCGGAATAATAATACTATAACATATGTATTGGTCACCTCCTATATGTGTGTGGCAATAACATCATGGTTACAATTCTTTCATGCGACCAGAGAAAAGATATTGCTTGCTGTCAATTGCAGACTGTTTTTAATGTGCACACACTCAACATCCTTCGAGCTTTACTCGGGTTTCAATATATTATCTTGATGTTATTAAAAGACACTTCACAGAACCTCAATGCATGACTGGTGTGAATGCAAAGCGAACTGTT
Organism: Molpadia intermedia; assembly: GCA_027574765.1. Classification (NCBI taxonomy): domain Eukaryota; kingdom Metazoa; phylum Echinodermata; class Holothuroidea; order Molpadida; family Molpadiidae; genus Molpadia; species Molpadia intermedia. The sequence continues at coordinate 6,205 of JAODAF010110840.1, read as the reverse complement.
ATTGGTTATGGTTAATTTGTCTGAATATCAGTGGAGACGCCAGAGGTACAGGGACTATAGAAGCCTCAAACGGAAACCTTATAAACTAAGCTTCATCGTGGAATATTCTTTCTACCGTTGAGAACATACAATTTGTTTAAAAACATGCTAAATACTTACGGTAGCTATTAAGACTTAAAATATACAATGATATTTATCTCACCCTGTGCGAAAGTATCAAAGAACTGATGATAAAATAGTTCGTAAATTTGCTGTGAAGCTTTTGTGTGATTGCCATGAATCAGTTTTGTGTCAGTTTGACACTGTGCATGTTGCCTATATACATTTATCAATTGACTTTTTATAGAAATGTTTTGAGACACCTAAATAAATTGCTGCTATAGATAATAACAATCAACAGACATTAAATGATAACATCGAGACGTCGAAGACAATTTCGAAGTCTCGACACACTTTGGACTCTTGTTTGAACTCCCATACTTCTAATGTTAACGAACTGTATTATTATCAATCGTCCAGATGTGAATGTTTTAATTTGAACAACAACGCGGGCATTAACAGATTCACTTAATTAGAGAGCGGCGCCGTTCAGTCATGTCACAATGTTTAATTCTTTACTATTTTAATAACAAAATCTCGTTCATCATTCCTTGGATTTTCCACACTAAAACCTTCTCGCTAATCATTTCCGAATTTCCCATTCTGTGACAGCTATTATTGACTGCCACTTCCAAAGCTGACTGCTAACCTCGAAATCACGGTATCATCTCTCCTTTGTAGGCTGGTAAAGAGCATCAAGGATATCAATTCAATTACTTCTCATATTGTTGAACAGGACACCCATGCGAAATACGACTTATAAACTCAATTTATGATATCAGTCTTGGATGGTCGTCTCTGATTCAGCCGTAGTATCGACCTTCGTTATATATTTTTTAATTTAAATCGAAATGTTATACATTTAGCATTAAAAAGTCATTAAACCTAAAAATGTCAAACTGAAATCATACTACATTCGACCAATACTACATATACGTATATGAACTTGAATTGCCTTTTCATGAAATGTCTTATTTCAAATTTTCATCAAAGCAAATTGATAGAGATACATAGTTGGAATAACGCTATAGAAAAAGAAAGTTGAATATTCAAGTGTGGCCCTGTAATACGATTTTAATATGATTCCCTGATTTACAGGTATATGATAGCAATCTGCAAGGGAAATTCAAATTATTCAGAGAACTGAATAAAGAGTTGTGTTACTCTTTGGGGATAATAATATTTGTTTTGTTCATGAGTATATACTATAATGCCTGTTGGAATATGCAAGAGTTTGTTTGCCCTTTAAGTGATTTAATAATGCACGTCCAGTTCTTGCAAGATAGGTCTATAGCTCTCATGGGATTGCAATCCTGATTGGCATGGATTTGGCGGCGAAGTGTCTAATCACATGACAGCAATTTTAAACCGTTTGTGTGCTTGTGCATCGTTCGAGTCTAACAACCCTAGAGAATCCTGAATATTTCGAGTATCATACCTACCGTGAATCTGTGTCATGAATGGGATGTACTTCAATAGTCGAATCAATAGACTGATCGTGTCGACGCATATTTGTCGTCCGCTGATATCTTTCAACGTCTAAATAAGGTCGCTTATAGAAAATGGAAAAGGAATTGACTCGTCAGCAGCGGTTTCTTTCGTTAAATTTGCCGATAGCTCATATCACATTTCTCTTATTTTGGGTTATGCCAATGGGCAAGTGGAATCTGGTGTATCATGTATAGCATATTGTCAAACTGTATATTTGTGTTTCTTCTGCGTTTATATGTATATAGTCTTTGATATATCTGAATTGGATTGTTGGAAGAGTACAGTTTAACGTGATCCACTTAAATCAGAGATAAATTGTACCCTGATAAATTCGACCATTGTCTTGTATATCCGGGCCTCGTTCAGTAAAATTGTATAACATGCGAGCTAACACATAAAGTAGGTCTATCAACTTACGATGCCACTTCTCATGCAGTACGGTATCTACATTGCAGCAAGTGTATTGATCTGAACTAAAAACCTTGACAATAACGAAGTTTAACATGGTGCAACATGACGAGTAGCCTATAAGGGGTTTTCACGTTACGTCAGAGTTTGGTTTTGTCAACGCGCGCAACATTAAATAGTTAAATATACTGGCGATTTATTTGGCTGTTCGCGCACGTGGAAATACTTCGCGCGCATGCACGTGTCCAATGCAGTGCGCGCCTAAACGCTTTCTTTATACTTATAGGATATTATAACAGATAAAATAGTCGTTTTTCTGAACAAGAAATGCCGCTACTCACTAATTTTGTGAAAAAACATTCATTTTGTGGAAAATGATCATTTCCTCACCGTTATTTCTAGTAGTGAAAAGTAATTTTTTATTTTCCATTCTATGTGTGATGAACATTAACTTTGTAAATTGTAATAAAAAATCAGTGTCAAACAAACAATAATAATTTCTTATTTTTTTAAATTTTTACAACCTACAACACAGCAAGACACCAGCACACACTAATACATTTGTCTCCGAATGTATATGCGGAATATATATAGGCCAAAACCTAAATAATTAAGTTGTAGGGGCCAAGCTATAGGTCCTGTTTTGTAGCCTGACTTATGACAGTTTAGCCCGTCAAAAATGGCGATGTAAACAAGGCATGACGTCATAAACAAAGCATGTCGTCATTTGAAGAAAAAAAAACTCTATAAGATAGACGCGTGTCCGATAGAACTCGAATCAGTATATACTTTTCCGGTGTCCATGTGAGATTTGTCAGAAAGCTTGCCAGAACCCTGTGCGTGCCTGCATATATATATCCAATGTCTGTGTTGGCATTTCTAAATCACCTATATAAAGTTTAGATTTAAATGGGAAACATTTCCATTAAAATCCGATAGGCCATTAAAGACGTTTTAATACAGGTATCGTTTCAGAGATTGTATTTCCTTCGAGACATCATCAATTACTGAGCTTCATTTAAGCTCGCCGGTCGAAGATAATGCGACATAAAAACATGTGAGCCAATAAAACTGTTTTATCACCACACGTCACGCTATATGGGATGTTTTATTGGCCCGGAAAGTCAAATAATGTGTAATGTTAGTTTTGCCTGGATTTACCTTTAAAAGAGCAACTGCATCCCGCAACGCAAATCGCAAGTCCGTGAAGAAAATATAAATTTGAAAATGGTTATAGATCATGCGCGCAAGCCTATCATTTGACGAGGAACGGTGTGTATCAGAATCTCTCTCGGCCTCTTGTTAAAACGCCACGAAGAGAGGAAACGATGTTGTCTATTAGTGGTCCCTATACCCAAATACGGTACATGATAAGACCGTGACTCAAAATAACAAGGGCAAACCACGGAGTTGCAGATCTCATCACTATCATCATTTTGACCTAGCTGACCATTTACCTTTCTATGCAAATTAATAACAATAACTGTTAGAATATATTGTACCACTCTAACTGTGAAAGTCCCAATCCAAGTTTTACACAAATGTGATTTTACTTAATTTGACACTTGACCTTGAGTGTCTGTGAGACACTCAAGGTCAAATGGTCATGGGGTAACTACCCTCCAAGTTAATCGGATAGACGGTTTAGGAGGAGTCTGCGACGCAAACTTTGCACTAAAATCGCTTAATTTTTATGCTAAAAAAGTGTATTTGAGTATTTGACTTGACCTTTATATGCAAATTATTACCAATTATTCTTAGAATATATTGTACCATGGTAACTCGGCAAGTCCCATGCAAATCCAAGTTTTACACAAGGAGATATGGTCAAAATGTGATTTTACATACTTTGATCTTTGACCTTGAGAGTTAAAATGATAAGCGGTTTAGGTCGAGTTCGCGATGCAAATTTTCGTCCACACATACATACATACATACATACACACATACGCACGCACGCACGCACGCACGCACGCACGCACGCACGCACGCACGCACGCACGCACGCACGCACGCACGCACGCA
>JAODAF010110839.1:0-25921 GCA_027574765.1 Molpadia intermedia | reverse complement strand
ACAAAATAACCACCTACCCCATATTGGTCACGCAAACAAAACATTCCACGTCAACCTTCCCTCCCCCCCCCCCCCCCTTACAGCTTTTTCTGGATCCGCCCTTGCTCATTTTAACACAGAAAGCATTCAAAAAGCACATCATTTTAACATGCGTTACTGTATTATAACACAGTGGCATAGACATGCATAACACCACTCGATTACACTGCATATAAAAGCCCAATAAAAGTTCTGCTTGGTTGCACGAGCTTCACTTTATTTTCGATTAGTATTAATAGAACGCATATCAATATAACAATTAATGTAATTTGGAGCACGCTCAGTTCCTTTGCAAATGAAACTCTTGAAATCATTGATTAGAAGTAACTACTTTTATAGTTTAGAGTATGACGCCCTTTTGTAGCCTACGTAGTTTCACTAACAGTTTTGTAACACTAGCATTTAATCTTAACTTATTATACTGATACTACTATGCAATACCAATTTATTAGCATGTTGTTTTAGAATTCTTTCGAATAACCAGCTTCACGAGGTTAAAGAAATGATGTTTTCGTCAACACTGTTTCTTCAAGAAATGTAAGTAAACCTTACTGATTCCCCAAATATGTTAGTCTGGGCCCAAGCAGATTAACCTAAAAATACATACTTCGTACCGTTTTGTGTCCAAAAAAGTCCAAGATGGCTGACAAAATGACTACTTTTACTTTTTAATAACTAGACGCAATGTTTTGGCGATTATTTATAGCTTTTTTAATATCACGTAAATTGTCTTTCAGTGTATCCATAGGTGAGATCAAGGTGACGCCATCATTGGAATCAGTATAGATTCCTTTGAAAGTTAACAATCCGCCATGAGCACTTATGTGAGCATCTAGTAAAATATCGTCATTTCAGATTGCAAATTTGCGTGTAGTGTGTTTGTATTAAATATTATTGGTGTCTCTTAAGGTTGTGACTTTTAACCAGAGAACTATCACGAATGTATTGTTTTTCAATAATATGTGGATATGTTTCGCTTAAATTCCGACTCGTTGAATAGTGCCAACGGTATCTTGAACTTTCATAAGCGTTATCTCTTCTGATTTAAGAGCTTCCATGGTCGCTATGTACTTCTGATAACTGTTCTGATAAATTGCATCTTATTTGCATGCGATCCTAGAGCCTCCAGACGCAAATCATTGCGTCCAGGATGGTCATTTGAGGGGATGTTTCTGCGAGACTAATACCCAGAATTGGGTAAATTTAAGAAAATTACCCACACTGGGTGAACGTTTTCTTAAAGACTGTGTATCTAAACGCTCAACAATTACCGGCAAAAGAGAATCTATCGCCAGTAATAAGTTCGAGAAGAGACAATAGTTTAGAGCTGCACATTTGTATATCGACGTACTGCCGTTAGAATCGCTGTAAATTCTCATTGTTTATAATATTCAACATGATACTTTATTTAAAGGATTTTCTATCACTGCAAAAATGCATCAATATATACAACTTAAACATGTTTCAATTTTAGTTTTTACTCATATTGCATTGTCTATTGATATATTCGGACTATCGACTTTTCGTATTACTGCGTCCAAATTGTTGTTTTCTCTTTTGTTTGTCGAATTATTGATATTTTAAGATTTTGTCATTTGATCCCGTAATCTTATATAATAACGACACGGGCATAAAAACAATAGGGTTAATATAAATGCACAGCAGAACACAATACTGGATATATTCACTCAAAATAAGTGGTAATATCCCCCATTTTGAGCAAGAAACCCTAGAACCCTAAGAATACACCAAAAAATATCTAACTAATGTATAAACCAAGTTATACCACATTATATGTGACTGCTATCATTTTAGCAAAATATGTTAAATATTTCAAATTGCATCAAAGGATGCATCATGTTTATATACCGTACTCTATATAGCCTAATATATGGGGAAGGTGTGTAAGGGAACATAATGAGTACAACCAAAGGGAAACTACTCAAAAATGTGCAATGTATGTTTAAACTATTTCAACACGTGTAATTTTCTGTTTTTCACATTATCTCATAGAAATATGGAACAAAACTTAATTCAAGAAATACCCGCAGTGATATTTACTGGTCTTACAAGGCTGCAATATGTGTAAGTTGTCCATGTATCATATTTTTAACGTCATGTTGCGGGAAAAGAAACACGTTTGCCCATATTATCTCTAAACATATTTTATTCTAAATCGACATTGTTGGGTACGTACAAGGTTGCAATGTTGTTTCACATAAAATCATAACCATAAGAAACTTATATCAATATATTACTGAGGATCTAAAATATAAACATAGAACAAAAACAGGAGCGAATACAAATGCGTCATTCTATAAATTTAAAACTTAATGTACACGGATGTATAAATTAAACGAATCATCAGGACTACAATAAATAGTTTTTATTTATATTACATGCGCATGTAATATTATTACTTTAATTGTTTATTGTTCTAATTCTCAGAAGATTTGGTGCAAATAATATAACAGAAATTCCAGATCTATTGTTTAACTCTACCCAACAACTGGTCCTAGTGTAAGTATAGTTGTACTCATGTATACTCATGTCGAATGATACAATGTATATATTACTTACAATATGAATCACTCTTTTCGAAACATAATTAAAAAGTTGTTATTACCTTATATCGTAAATATTTGTATGAATAAAACCCAATTGCTTTTAAGAACGTTAAATAACCAACACAACAACCTTTTTAATCATTTAGAGACTTTTCAAAAAACAACTTGTTCCGTGTACCAGATAGCTTATTTTTTAAGACACCATATCTCAGATACTTGTGAGTATACTAAGAAGGTTTATTACACTAAAATAATGTAATTAATTAGATATAGGCTTACTGTAAACAATCTTTAAAATGTGTTACTTTCCACCCGGTCAATTATCTCCCCATCATTAAAATCAGAAAACGAAAAAGAACAAATCAATATTTGGAATATCTATTTTAGTCTATGGACAGTGTATACTCAGTTGTAATACATGTATGGCTATATGTCCATACACACACACGTTTTTGCAAGTCCTCGCTTAATACAAACGTTTTTCATGCACTTGGTACAAATCACAACATCCAACTTATCACACATCTGTACACAACTACACATTCAAGTTTTCACGTTTTCGAGGACTTGTCTACAAACGTCTGTGTAGGGGTAGTGTGTTATTAAGTACTTGGTAAAATAGACATGCAAAGTCAATGCTGAATAGACGATGTTGTTTAATGTTATGCTCTAGTCTGATACCTAGTCATATGAACACACACTCGCACATTATACTTGCAACACTTTCTGTGGTGTGTTGAACAAACCGTTTGTCGTGTAATAAACTGTTGTCATGAAGTGTCTTTTGGAGGAGGCTAACCTATTTGATTGCTGAAAATAAAAAAAATACATTAAATACTGCTAAAATAATACTACAATGGCTTCATATTGCTACTACGCATCCAAAATTATGCAAATGTTTCCCCTTCCATTTTATCTTCCCCGGGTCTAACCTTCCATGAAATACCTGTAGTTATTGGCGATTGGAGAATACATTTTTCTTACGTCAAAGTAAACGATATTTGATGTCATTTATAGAAATTTAATAAAACGAACCCACAACTAGAAAATGTTGGTATAATTTCTTTTCAAACTTTGTCAAAGTATTTAAAAGTAAAATTTCATTTGCTAAAAATAAATTATAAATGTGTTATTGCTTAAATATCTTTTAGATTATTGCCAGTTAAATGAGGTCATATTGTGAGAAAATGCAATTGCTTATAGGTCTCTCCGTAATATTTGGTCATGATTGTTAGTCATACAATAATAAAGTCCATACTTACATAATTGACAAGTTACAAGTTACAGGCCACAATAGGCTGATTACAGACGACAATCGCGATATTGAAATATATTTATTGCATGATGGCAATGGCTTTAATACCAAAGCCGTTGGCGGAGGTCATGGAATCATACGCGAAAAGTCATGCTTACTACTGACGCCTCTTGTTGTCATTTTTGTTATCTAATACATTTTGTTATTTATTTGGTAATGTTGTTATATATATATATATATATATGATATGACAAACTAATGACCTCGAATAGTTTTTGAAAGAGGAATGATAGTATCGTTGCATTGATCAATCAAAATTTTGGAAATATAGACCATCTCCCCATCTAACTCAAACCTGTTGTCATGTTTTTCCTTGTAGAAAACTGTACTCAAATAACTTGCAGGAAATCCCCATACGCCTGCTAGCGGCTGTTCCACAACTCTATAAATTGTAAGTGCTTAAAATAGAATATCATCGTTTTGACAAAATTATCTAAAATTAAGAAACAGAAAATGTTTACAATCCCTTGTATATATCGTACTAATCAAATTGCATTATGTCAATTAACACTGTATGTATTGTCAAATAGTCAATAAACTGAAAGAAAATCATCCATTTAATGCTACTTGACACAAAAACTGGGGTTTTACTCATACTAAAGCAAGTTTCATGATCCATTTTAGCTAAGTGATTGCACAACGGCATATGCGTACCGATAGCTTGATTGGTTATAATATGAGCCTAGCATTTTGAACAACAATTTTAATGCTTCCTACAAAGGAAAACTGTGCATTTGGGTAGGGCGTAGCAAAGAATTTTAAAAGAGGGACAAACACCTAGGTTATTTACTTATAATCCAGTTTTGTTTTGTCGGATATGGGTTTTCTTTTGTGTGGCTTTGGGCGTGGACGAGGTGGCCAGGCCAATTGGACATACTGTAAAGTTAATTCTTTCTATGAAAGTAACATAGGCTTACTGTTATCGGATTACTGTTATTAAACATTTTAACTGAGACTTACCTAAATTGACATGCACGATGTTTATTGTTAGAGTACATATTAAACATCTGAAAGTTTGGTTATACATGGGAACTTTGATCATACGCGGAAAGTTGATCACCCCAAGAACTTCGACAATCCCTCGAACTTCAATAAACCTTCGAACTTGGATCTACACTCAAATATTATCTATGCCTACTTTGTTATTTTACAATCAACGCAAGACAATATCAATCAGTTGTTGGAACTGAAAATGAGTAATTAGGGCAACTCTAGTATAAGAATATGTTAATGTTTAATGTTTAAAGTTTAATGTAGGCCTACATTGGTTTGGTGTATACCTTATCATACTTCAATGTTGATAGAACAAGTTGTTACTTTACATTATTTACACAGTTGGCGGCCAATCTGTGACCATCCTTTTATATTGTAAGCCTAGGTTTGCAGCAAATCTGTTTCACAAATGCTTCCGTTCTATCTGTTCCATCTGCAATTCGATTATATTGTGGCTTAATGGACTTAACGTTATATGTTCTTGGACTTTCCTACAGGATGTTGCACCACAATAATCTGCGGTACCTTCCATCAAACATCTTTCATTCAGTTCGCCGTCTCGGGTATTTGTAAGTTACTCTCTTAATATGCCATTGTCAACCAAACAATAAGCCTTACAACAAACAACTGTATGAACTAATAAAACAAACATACCAAAACGAAGTAGAGATATGGCATGTTTTCTGTAGGAAAGATGTAATAAATTATAAGAACACTAAGACGAACACCAAGACGCTCGACGAGCAGGATCCGGATTTTCTTTTTACAAGTCGCCGATAGGCATTGAATTGTGGAATTATCGTTTTACGTCGTATGGGCAAATGACAATAATGTCAATTTTTTTCTTTTTGTTTTCCGATTTGCCTAATCCTCCTCGTTTTTCAATAAATAAAATTCACTTCTGTTTAACTTTATCTGGAGTGGCAGACGATAAAGACAATACCATTAAGAGACAAATTTTAATACAATATATTGGAGAGGAAGGTCTTAAAATATAGATAAACATAAAAGCATACACTGACTGCAATCCTGCTTACTATATTTGATAATTATATTTGATTATTTCCTAAAAAATCATGATATTCGCATGCTAATCTTCAACTGCATATCCTTGGTTGTTTAGCTTACAGTAAATTGATTAAAACAATTTGTACTACTATTTTCCGAAGTCGCCGGTCGGCACTGAAGCTTTCTTACAGCTGCCCCGAATAGTATTTGCGTGCTACGGATATGATTATTGATATATATTGTGCACAAATAAATCATAATCTAAACTAACTATGTGCAAAACAAATAAGCATATAATTATTTTATAGCTTGGACTCCACTAAGGCTTCTCCTAAAAATGTTGAATACGAGTTCAACGTGTTTCCTTGGTTTTAACCATCTTTCCATTTGGACATTCACATAAATTTAAAGTAGAAAATACAGAATTAAATGAGCATTATTGAATTTCAGCTCAGCTAAGGTACATTTAGTAGATAATAAAGATGTATCATCTTTGTTTTTTATATTTTTTACCATCAGAGATTTAGGGAATAATCAAATAAAATATTTGCCGCCAGAATTGTTCGCCAAGTTACAGGTGTTGAGAAATGTGTAAGTATATGCATTAATGCCCATAGAATATTAAGGCTATAAAGAAAACATGTGATGGGGTTGAAGAGAGGAATGCAAAGGATAAAACAACTAACGTTATACAACAAATATTTGTTCTCTCTAAAAACAAATATTAAATAATATATTCACCGAATGTTTCACTATTTAACATGTATGACAATGTAGCGCTCTTTTGGGTTTATAGCTATTCAGGTAAACGCATAGTACAACATCAGATATATGTTACCATATTATCCTTTAGCATATTATAGGTTATTTACGTTAAAATTTATTTTTTAGGTACCTCAAACATAACCAAATCCACGCCATTCCGGAACGTTTGTTTTATTCTACCCCTGCCCTGAAAGTCCTGTAAGTAAAATCATAACACATACCGTGATTTGCTGTTAGCGAATAATAAACACACATGATATATTCTATGTACTAATGTTATACATACAAAACAAAAGGTTTTGTAACATCGAATCTTCGAATGACATGTCAACGTTATAATATGTCTTGCCCGTACTAACTTTTTCTCGATATTCAAAAACGCTTTCCCTTGTTCATTAAGGCGAGGCGCCAGTACTTGGGTCGAATTTCTCAATAATATCGACAACAATCTGCAAATATTTCAAATTCCTGTCGTTGTGTTTGTTATACCAGACGGTGATTATATTAGAGACCCCATTGGGTACTTCCAACATAGGATTCACCATCTGGCTTTATGGCTAAGTTAGTAGAGCTTCCATACTAGATAGGGGAGGGTCCCCCGAGTTTGAATCCTGGTGGCGTCAAAACTGCTTTTTACCATTACAGACTCCCAACCTCTGCCTTTCAAAATTCGACGATACCATGCAATTGACGTGTTAGGTTGGATTGCATTAAATTTGATCTCTTTGATGTCTTTATTTATGGTGTTCAAAACGTAGAAATTAAACGTAGTACTTGGGAAAGGGTAATTTCTGTCTTTAGTACAGGCGCTGTCAATTAATCTTCGAAGAGAAGAACATTAGACATAGAGAAATAATCAACGGAATCACAAGGAAAATTAGATTTAGGATATTAGTTGACTATCAATGATGGACCAATTTTAAATTCAGGAAGATTTGATCTGAGGAATCGTCATTTTGTAAGCTAGTTAACGGGAAGGTTGTTTTAAACCTACTACAGTGAATGTAATAACTCCTTAAAATGTACATATTATCTTTCCTTTTTAGCCACCCGCTTTTAATTGAATGTAAATGCATGTTAATAATATTGTAAAATTGTTGTTTAATGTTAATAAACTGAGAGAAAAAGATCAAATTTTAAAAAAATCTCTGGATTGGGCCGCATCAAAAGGAGAACCAGCATTGTAGTAGATACCTCATTAGGTACTTTCAACGGAGGAATCACCATGTAGCTTCATGGCGTCAGCTTAGTTGGTATAGCGTTCACACTAGATAGTGGAGGTTTCCGAGTTTCCTATTCCGTCAAAACTGCTTTTTCACCATTTCAGATTCCCAACTTCTGCCTTTCAAAATGATATATATTATGTATATATACATATCTATAATTATGTATAAATAAGAGTACTTTATTGTATATTTTATTGTACCTTTTGAAACGGAGGTAACTATGTAGCTGAAACAGGCTCTAAATTCCGTCTCCAATTTAACAATCATGTGAGACGTATTCCAGCTTGTGTTGTATATTTAGTTTACTTACATTGTTATTATTATGACGTCATGCATAACTTGCATATTTGTGATGGAACAGGTTTCGCGCGCAGTTGTTAGTTTTGAATTATCCTAATGTCAAACCAGTTCCATCTGGTTTTTGGGGGCTAATTTGCATGTCTGGGAACTGACCAATCAAGAGTTGGGTAAAAGCCGTCAGCTGAAAGATTTGACCAATCAGGTCCTAAGGCAGTTTACGCGCCTGGTACTTCTAACTGAAATTGTTTTGTTTTAAGCGGGGAGTTCGAGATTATCTCTCGGGGCCTATAGACGTATCAACTGTATGCTATGTATTTATATACTTGGAATCTGCATTTATCTTCCGGTATATCTATCATCTAAAGGAACAATTATATTCATTGTTTAGTTTACATACCAAGAGTTAATAAAAGGAACTGTTATAATCTAATATCTGCCTTTGAAGACTTTTTCAAGAGACTTTCCTATATACGCTCGGAAAAATCAATACAGAACATTTTTGTAGCCAATCTTTATTCTACCCCATCACTCTCTCGAACATCTGAAATGCATTTTAATTGCCTGAAACTTTAAGTCAACCGTGGAACGCAAAATACAAGAAATTAATTGGGGTTTTCGTATTAGTTCACATTTCAACGGCCTCAACAAAGACTTAGGAGCAGTCACTATGTATCAGCTTTACAAACAATTATAATATCCACTTACTTCCTTTTGTTGCCGTAAACCCTTCAGCCTTTATTTATATATATGTAGTATATATGTATACAACGAAGGAATTTGATTTATGTGCATATTTTATTGTCGAAATTCGACTGGCAAGTACTGGCACCTAGCCTATATGAACAAGGGAAAGAATTTTTGGAATATCGGTAAAAATTTAGTAAGAGCAGGACTCGAACCTGCATCTGTTGCGTTACGTGCAACTGCCCGCTGCCATTTAAGCTACAAAACTCATCTGGCAAAACACATTAACGCAAGGAACTAGAACCTGACGAAACTCAAGACTCCCCAGACGTTTCGTCAAAGTTTGTTAACATTCTGATATATGATAGAGCTCTATGAGTTTTATAGAAAGAGTCAGTTCCCGCTTATTCGGACACCTGGTTCTCAATTTATGATGGGCGAAATAATGGGCTAAATGTTGATTTTGCAACGTTTTTTTCACCAAAGTTCCGACACGGTTGATACTTTGAAACAAGTAGTGAATTATTTGTTGGATGATAGTGGGTACACGTGGGTTCAAACATATTGGGCCAAATTTGTGTTGGCATAACACATTATTTAAATTGTAATATTCCTCTATGTACGGAATCATAGTGCCCTTGGGCTATTGTTAACTACTACTAACGTTGTACGTCCATTGCTCTTAGATACCGTTAATTAACGAAGACAGTTCCTGCATATTTCCCATTTCGTATCGTGATATGCACCCAAGCATACAAGCTATGTATTATAAGCGTTTATTACTACACTTTATATTATCATTTTTAATGATAGTTAGCGATATAAAATAAATTATAAAAATAAAATTAATAAAACAATTTAGCTAACAGTTTTACCTTTCATTACAGCGATATATCAACAAATAGTATCCATGAACTTTCACACAATTTATTTAAAAACGCCAAGTCCTTAGAATTCTTGTGAGTATACATTTACACATAGGCCTATTTACGATTATCATAGAAATAGAACGGAAATGAACTGACACACTAGCTAGCAAATCTAGCATATCTCAATAGCAATTCCAAATTACCACATTGACAACAATAAGTTGCAGGAACAAATTTCAAACATATTTCAGACATTTTTCTGGTACTTTTGAAAACATTTAAAGAAGTCTTACATACAGTTAATTTAAAGATGTGGTAAAGTGATATACAGACTACAGATAATAATATTATATCTACCTTATGTTCAGTACATTTGTAGCAATAAATAGAACCACCCTCCACCACCACCAAAAATGGTTCATTGTCTTCCAACATTGAACATTATAGAACAATTCCAATACTTCAAACAATAGACGAAATAGGTCAAAATAATATGATTGCTATTGTGATAAGATTTTGACTATAGATGTATGAAAACGATTATGCAATTATGGTCTTTTATGCAACATTACTCTAAAACTAGTTACGCATCAAGGAATAAAATGAAAGAAATACCAGAGACGTTATTCAGTTCAATACGGAATCTGACGGAAGTGTGAGTACAATTTCCATATGCATTATTCTTAAAAGGGGAAAAATGAAAAATACATCAATTTAAATTTTTAATATAGAAAAAACTAGATTGAAACTAACACAGTTTTTATGTTAGATATCATATTTTGCTTATATTGCAGTTCGTTTGCGAACAATGACATCAATAAGATCCCCGATCTGCTTTTCAACGAAACTCTAGAAATCACCAGTATGTGAGTAGGAATATTAATACGTAGTATAAGTAGAACAGGAAAGCAACAACACCTGCATACTTGGCCCAAATCAGGGAAGAAAATCAGAAAGTTGTGAAATCGAATATTGTTATATTGACTCGCTTGACATTTGACAAAGAAACCTTTCCGAAAGTATTACACGCTCTCTGACGAAGGTGACGAGAGGTTATTGCGTAGAGGAGTCGGAATGTTTCATTAAAATATGTACAAAAACATCCTAAACGCTCATGTGAATGCCATTTTATTCGGGATGTTATTATTGATACAACATTACATACTAGCTTTCCATAACTTGACAAGTTTATTGACACTGCCAGTGCAGTCTCCAATGCTATCAATAAGCCAATAGACTAGTTGTATTATATGTATCCTGGAGTATCACTTACATATACAACACATTGTGCTCCATTACGGGCAATAAAGCATAGCCTCGGGTAACTCGTCAGTCTATTTGATCCCATGAGGTCCGTGCACCATGGCTTTGATTGGGTACTTGTTCTTAAACTAAGTTGCAAATAATGAGTCGAGAGAATCATGCGAACCAATAACGTAGCCATAGCAATGGCGTAGGATCTCTCTTTTATAGTTTTCCAAATACTTTGCAGTTTATCACATGTTAGGACGGAAAGCATCGAGAACAATAGAGTATTTTGTATTGCATATCTTACATGTTTTGGATATGAACTGAATCTGTGTAATTGTGGTTTATTCCGTTTAATTCTGAATTCAGATCATCGTTGTCTCTATCGTCTCATTTTTTTCAAATCAACTTTTTTTTCATTTGGTAATGTGCCGAAAGATATACATCATTTAAATAAAACAAATATAAATAGGCCTAGTCGTATTCTTTGAGAAGAAATTTTTAATTTTGGTTTTCCTCAGTAATGATTGTATTTTTTCTGCAGAGATTTTTCAAACAACTCTTTAAAATGTATACCGGTAAGAATGTTTAGAACCACGAGCAAATTGCAACAAGTGTGAGTATATCTTCTTCTCATCACTTCATTCATTGCAACATTATCACTCAAGACTTATGCAAGAAAATGTCGCCCCTGAAATATTTTTTACGAGATAATCAACCTCCATCTCTCAGGTTTTACATGATGAAGAAGACATTTGAACACAATTATAGGCCTATGTAACAAAGTTTGGTAAGAGTCAAACTGCTGCAAAATTTATATCGTAAAACTAGGCATAAACTAGCTGCAGTAATATAGTGACCTAGCTGAGTAACTTGAAGGCTCGGCGAAATAGATATTGTATAGCCTAGACATAAATAACCAAGTGTGCTCATACCGATATTTCGTTCGATTTACAGGTAAAAGGCTACCGGTAGGCTCACTGGTCATATGTACCTACTAATGTACTAATGTTTCCATATCAATCGTTGTATAGGAATTTTATAATGTGAATGAAAGAAATGTTGTGCCTTTTTTGTGTCGAGAAGGCTTTTCTTGGTTATTTATGGTATAATATTTGTTCTTATGTTCGTACATCTTCTTCGCATCTCTTCGGCAGTTTGACGCAAGCTAGTCGTGGCATAGGTCTACGCCGTAACTACATTAGGGAATTTTATACCATCAACGTCATCATATTATCTGAAACTTTTTTGAAGGCTGTGATGAAATGTTTTCTCAAAGTGTAATGTTTATTACAGTAGTAAGTAACACACAGTAGGCAACATTCTATCCTACCCAGACAACACACCAAGGGCCAAAAAGTTATACATTTTAGCCTAGTAAGATACATAATGTTATGTGGGTCCTGGCTCGGGCATTTAGGTATAGTAGAAGACAAAGAATATGTTAAAGTTATTCTCCGGCTCTCTGGCTCTGGTTTATTCAATCTTTAGTCGTTGACACCCAAATTTAATCTCACTCAAAGAAGTCTGAAGACATCTATGCTTATCACATAATAACCGTAACACCTCTGTGGAACTATTCTATAAATTAGGTGGTAAATTAAAAAAAAAACAATCTTATTACTGTAAATGGGTCAATCCAAACAAAGGCATGAGCTCATTGGTTGAATTACAAATATTATAATAAAAGTGGAAACTAGGCTGGCTGAAAACTTGTGAGGTCAATCGCATTTTAAGTATGTCTAGGTGGGAAGGGTCAATTTATCATTGACATTTGAAGAGGAGGTCAATGTGGTTAATAGGGTAGGGAGGCATGTATATATCTCATCTGTTAAATAAATCTAGGTCTAGGTACTAGAAGATAAAAATGTCAGGAGTTCGTAATCAACAAGTTGATGTATTCTATAGCCCATACCTTCACTCATGACTAATTTATTAATTAATTAAAGGGAGGGTATGTTAAATAAAAGTGGATGCGCTGATCATTACATAACAATAATTTGAGCAAATTATTTGGAGATAATCCTACGTCCGTACAAGAAATGATCACAAGGACGCAGTTCGATATGCTAATTTCAGTTACTTTTAAAACGATACTTTTCCTCCCCTTTCTAAAAAATACAGATAAGTCATATTTGCTTCAAGTTTGACGCCTTCTGGTATGTTTCGTCGCATTAGTTATCGCCGTGTATTTCTTGTATGGATAATTTTGGTGCTATTTTTGGTTTATTATTTAATCTACAGAAAGTTAGCAAACAACTTATTAAAGGATTTACCAGAGGGATTGTTTTCATCTAATATCAAGCTAAAAAGATTGTAAGTATAAAACTCTACTGAGTAACATCGACGTAGAACCCGGTCGATCATTATCAATTTTAAGTAGAATAAAGGACGCATTCTACATTACTAGCGTAATTTAAAATATATAATTATACTGCGACAATACACATAAGAATAAACCATTCAGAACACTATGTAACATGTTAACTGTGAAATGTAGCATGCATGAGCTAAGTACAAATTTAATCCAGGATCCAGGAAATCATCATGCTTTATGCGCATATATGGCGTATATATGTACATGAAATCCGCGTAGGCGGAGTATTGGTTACTAATCACGATCCACTTTACGTACAGCTCAGGTACTCCGATACGCTCACTACAATTAACTTTACGGCAAAGGTAGTTTTGTAGAACCACTTATCGTACACCAATGAGTAGTTGCAGACAAAGGCTACCGTGACTACAGCTCAAATACTTGGATTATATCTTCTGATATTCATATAGCCTATGTTTGTTATTCTATTCCATTATATTTCAACAGGTATTTGCAGAATAACTTACTTTCATATCTGCATGCCAATTTTCTTGAAAATGAACGAAGTTTAACATACATGTAAGTGGGTACTAGCATATATTGATATATTTAACATTAAGGAGTTGCATATTAAGTGTGTATAATAATTCTTAAATCAGCCATATACCAACACAAGTACATATACAGCCATATACCAACACAAGTACATATACAGCCATATACCAACACAAGTACATATACAGCAATAGTACCAACACAAATACATACACACAGTAGCATTGTACATATAATAACTGAAGCATACAGCAACACACGCATACACAAAGTCATTGATACATATAGTTACATCAAAGCATATATATATATATATACGTAACACAAGTACACATACACACCGAAGCATATATCAACACAAATAACATATTCACAAATGTTTCAATCGTATTTCAGAGAACTTTCTGACAACAATCTAAGAATATTACCATCCAGATTGCTATCATCGAAGTCTAACTTTAGTGATTTGTGAGTATCTTTAAAACTCTATTCGTCCAGCATAGTGATTACTTATATCTCCTGAATCAGAGGAACGCCATAAAATCGGCTTCCTTTTATAGAATCGAAATTAAATATTAAATCCATTTGTGTTTTCGTTCTTTTGAGGATCGATCCAAATGTAATGCACACAATGCGTGGTGTCGGAAAATGTATATGTATAGTTGACCGTTGCTATGTGTTTGATAATTATCTCATCTTTCTGACTCTTAATTTGCAAAACCGGAAACAAATAGATATGTTTTGCTATGAATCATTATACCCTTCCACTAAATAATGCAGCATTCGGTGGTGTATGAGGGCGGGTCAAGTAAACAAAAATCCAGAGCAAAAACGAACAGTAAGGTGTATTTACCAACAACCGCTCTGCCATTCGTAGAGAGCTATCCAATCGACAATGGTTTTCTGTCTTATTATAGTCACATGTACCACAATCAATTGGAAGAATTACCGAGTACGCTCTTTCAGCATTCACCAAAGCTACGATTTGTGTAAGTTTTCAATACCGTATTTTCTTCCCTTCTTTATTACTTCTCTCTCTGATTACATGAATACATAAACCACTTGTTCCACTACAACTCATTCTACATTTAAAGTTTTTACACGCAGAGTAACAATTTATCACATTAATGCATGGTATTTCCCTTCTTGTACTAGTACTTTTCAATAAACATCAGAACAAGAGGGCAATCAACGAGTTGTGGATCTCATCACTATCATCAGTTTTGCCATTTCCTTTACCTATACTTATTCTACCAAGTTGGGGGAAAACCTTACTTTTTTACAAAATGCTCATCCTAACCATTTAGCATTTTATAGCACCATACCTGTATATTCTATACAGATATAATTGGTAATACTCAACCAATGTATTACTCAACCATTCACAACGATCAATCGGGGAGTTGTTAGTTTAACTGCAGAGAGTAGCAACTCCTTGGTTACAATAACTTTAGAATGCCCATCATAAAAAACAAACTTTGATCAATCATGTGTTTGCATTCCTATTGACATAAACGTAAGCATGTAAGGAAATATGTGTAGGTGATCATATTGATTTGTTGACCTACTGTGTTAGTGCAGTATCGTAAAAAATGTGAATTTGAGAGTCTGCGAAACACTAAGTTAGGTCATTTGGGTAACTACCCACCAGGTTTGAAGTTATCTGATAGGCGGCTTAGGTGCACAATTTGCACTAAACTTGCATAATCAAAACGTGTATTTGACCTCTGACCACTTGACCCTTGACCTTTATATGCAAATTAATATCAATAATTGTTAGAATATATTGCACCAATGGTAACTGGAAAAGTGTAATGTAATTCCACGTTTACACAAGGAGATATGGTCAAAAATTTGATTTTACTTAATTGGACATTTCACCATTAACATTTGACCTTAAGAGTCTGTGAGACACTAAGTTAGGTCATGGGGTAACTACCCACCAGGTTTGAAGTTAATCGGATAAGCGGTTTAGGAGGATTCGCGACGCAAATTTTCGTCCACACACACACGCACTCACACAATATCGCACGTTTTGACCTTAACCACAAAGGTGGATTATCGGTCACCCATGGGTACCTCACCATGGGTTATCGACTGTGACCGGACAAATCATGATAAAAAAACATTACCATGGCAACTGTTGCTATGGTAACTGGTGAAGCCAAAAATGTGTGTAACAGTCAATTGACTACAAAATCTCATACCCTAAGGGGTTGATGAGATAATTACGTCATTTTACATTGTTACATTGTCTTTCAGTCTGTGGTATATACATAAATAAGCTAATTACCAATCAATTGTTGCATTTAGCAAAAATACGTTAGGTCAGGATAACCGAACTCGCCTCCGCGTATTCTGTCCTTTAATTCAACATTTCTACTAATCGTTTTTCTGTTGAAAACAAATTTTCAGAAGTGGTTATTACTAGTTATTCTGGGAAGCATTATGTAATAACTACACATCTTTTCTTTCTTTATGCTTTTGATCATTTTGCTGGTAACACCTAAGGAGTTTAATAATATAAATAATATACTAACAACCTTTTTTTAACGATAGTTTTTTGCAATGATATAGGCTTGAATCAACTTATGTAAACAAATGTAACAACCTGCAAAGGAGTATACCAAACCTGTCGTTCCTTAAGTGTAGTTAAACGAACATAAAATCGTTTTTTTCTACTACAGCAACCTTAATCGTAACAACTTAACCGGCGTTCCGGATTACTTATTCAATCATACACCCCGAGTTTACTCCTTGTAAGTATTAAACTTAAATAAATGGTTGGGGTGAACAGTTGGAATTATTTAATTTATTGAAGTGTGGATTAAGTGGTGGTCTTATTTGAAATAATTTATATAAATTTGTATATAAACTTCGTTCTTTAATATTTTTGGAAAATATTTCAGAGACCTAACATTAAACAAGATCGAAAACGTCACCAAAGCAACATTTCATGGTCTGAAAACGCTCGCAGCATTGTAAGTTTCTTGTTGTAGTTGTTGTTGAGGAAAAAATACGCGAAACTCGTATATTCGTCTTACACCTATTAGATAGATTCACCTTTTCTTTTTGTTTCACGTGTTAACCAGTAACTTCACCACTAGAAAAGTAACCTTTACCATTAGCTATGGTGGATAGAAGCATTGGCGTCGCCAGATATAACAATTATAATCGTAAACTACTTTAATTGTGCAAACAATTATAGGGAATGTTTAATTCGGGATTAGTGTATGTGATACACCTTTTGTAAATATACTGCCCGTGGCCGCATGATAAGTTTAAGTAAAGATTATTCAAAGGCATATAATAATGTAATTAATATAATGAAAGTAAATGAAAGAATTCTCCTGACCACAAAATCTGTGAAAATTATAGATTTGTCCAGATGCACGAAAAAGCTCATACCTTTATTACACCGAATTATTTTCCTGTTTGTTCTAGAAGTTTTGCAAAAAACATGATTACCAAACTACCTCATGATCTGTTCAGCGAAATCAACCTAAAAGTGAAGTTGTAAGTTTGTCATTGGTAAATCATAGGTGTTTTTGATAAATTAGGTACCCACTTCTAATATTTGAACGCTTTTGCATATTGTTGTTTAAGAGGTGCAAATCCAAATTAATAACTTTTGGCATCAACGACAATTATGTAGGCAGTATACTGTTGGTGTCCACAGTTATGTTTTTTATATGATTTTTTAGTGGAAAACTATTTGTAAATATGGTTACATGTAGTATAACATTTACAATTATAATGTCACTTTAAAACCAGTCTACGATTAATTTATTGGATTGCAGACATTCCGTGTACTATCTTCGAGTTGTTTTCTGCCAAAATATGCTATAAAAGCCTGGATGAGTGCCCAGTCACATCGACCAGGGAGTTGTTAACTCTCTGCCTATAGGTTGACCAATATATTACGTTGTTTGATGAATGATTAAATAAAATTGATCACTTGGCAACTTTAAATTGCATATGTTTTTCGATCAATATTATTGATGCCGGAAACCCTGAAGCATATACCGTCAGTCACACTTGTAGACAGGAGGACCAAATCTGCAACCACTCTGCGCCATTCCGTATATGCATTCTCTCTCAATGGGAGGTTCTATGAAAGAAAATTATTTTCACTTAAGCATATAAAATTGCTGGACTTTGGGTCGACAAATATGGCTTATACACTAAAGCGCATGTATCCGGTAAAATGATGAACAAGGAATAAACAAATCAAGCACGTCTGCTCGCTGAATCGCCTTTATGTACGAAGTTGTGTGGAAAATCAATTCGATAGATTTTCTAAGGTATTCATTTGATCCGTGTTCAGTAGTTTGCTTGTTTTATGTACTATTCGTACACCTACCTGGTGATGAAAGGAAACAAATCCGTAACGTTTGCGGATTTCAAAGAAGAGAATCCAGTTGCATTGATGTCTTACATTTTTGGGTATGATATTTTGATAGATTCCGGTAAAACTGTAGCTATTAGTATCAACTAATTTATTCCCGGTTAATATTATATGATATGCGCAGACTGAATGTACCTAGCGCAACGCTTTTTTGTTTTAGCCGTTTTCTTATTTTCGCCGACAGCGTGTAACGTTAGTCCATTACGCCTACTTTGGTTTATTTTGTACATTTGTATACCATGTGTTTGTATAAAAAAATGTTTTTATTTCTAATTATATTTTGTATGGAATGCCGTGTAAAATACAGTGCATATAAAGCAATGTTATATAGCTTCGAAAAGCGAGAAGGACCTTTTCAGTGATTCAGTCAGTACGCCGCGGCGTGGGCTGCACGCCGTACGTGATATGTCAATTACTTATATTTTGTTCTGATATCTAATAAGACCTAATAAGACACTGAGACTCGGTTAAGACGTGGGACATTTATTTATTACAAAGGCTGACAAGAGTTCGTGCCGCTTTTCGTCTCTGAGTATCCCATTGTCCCAAAGTATCTGTGCTGTCGTGACGTGTCAATACACATATTACATAGAACATAATAAAATCAGCATGTAAGAAAATATGTAATATTATATAATATTTACATTGTTTTAATGTGACTACGAGCTCTAACATTAATTAAGGCAAATAAACAGTTATGAAATATATGATACATATTAAAATATTTCCTCATATTGCTTTTTACAGGGATATGTCCAATAATTTCATCACTACGCTACCATATGGACTTTTTACATTCAGTAACAGAAGCCATGAATTACAAACTTTGTTTTTGCACAGAAACCTTATCACATGTATACAAAAGAATGTATTTTCGGGACTTTATTTCTTGAAGTATTTGTAAGTATTGACTTAAACAAAATGTATAACCATTTTGTTTTGGATACCAGTTATAGATATCAATCACAAAAGCACATGTCTGTATTGTTCAGGTCGAAATACAGAGTATACTTTCAAAGTTGAAGAGTAATACGACAAATGTCAAATGGCGTTAAACGATGAAATCATCAGTACTTGTATAACTGGAATTTATTTTGTAGGGTTAATATACCGTGATATATGTAACACTGATCGATACATACACGAGAATAGATGTTGTGAGGAAGTATTTTAGGATCCCTTAGGACCCTTTAGGTCCAATTAGTACTATTAATACATTCATAATATACGTTGTTCCAATTGCATGGTCCGTCAAGTAACGCCTCCAAACCCACAGGAAATTATTAATTAAAGCATATACCGCTATATTTTTTCATGTATTATCACGTCTATTTAGATTTCTTTACGACAATCGCATCCATACCTTGAACGATGGCGCTTTCGGAGGAACTAGCGTAGCATTCGTGTGAGTTTCATCTCTATATTGCTTATGTGCAATCGTTTAAGTTAAACTGGTTAATTTTATAATCTTTTGTACTCTTTGTTAATTATATTAACATTTCATATGTTCCTACTGTTTTACATGATTCTTAGTTGGGCTTTTATTTATCGTCAATTTTATTTAGAGAATTATTTTATTTTATACAGATATTTGTTCAGTAACAGATTGTCGACAGTCAATGGTAACCCATTTGCAAATGAGAATATATCTGAAATGTAAGTAAACACATTATTGGAGGGACGCCTTCCAATTTTATTTTATAGCGGATACGACATTTTCGATTGGAAGTGCAAAATGTTCTATGAGCGTTATTATGTCGCAATGATTTACGCACTATTGAAAGCTATTGCGGGTAGCTTGAGGATCTGATAGTCTCAAAGCAACTAGCAATCTTAGTTAATATTGTCGACCCTAATGTATTGTAGTCTTATTGAAATAAGTATTTTTCATATGGCACACATATTCAACCTCCCTATCGTAAATCATCGCATCGCATTTTCATGAACGGATATGCCTGAACGACTATCTAAATGTACCACAAGCTTAATTTTATATAATATTTTGTTTATTATTTCCTTTAGACATCTCTACAGCAATGATATTCAGACTGTGTCGAAGAGTGTGATGATGGGATTAACAAACGATACATTGTTGTAAGAACATTTACTTATCAGCTTATTGCCCTGTATAGTTTAGAAACCGGCTATAAAAAGTAACAGTTACTGTAGTAGTTAATAAAATCCAGTGAAGTTAAGGTAGAGAGGCAGATCAATATCTATAAAAAAGGCAAAAATGGCAAATTGTTTAGCTCCTTATTTCCTGAGCCATTTCGTTTAGGTTATAATAGATTGATTTACAAAGCGACCGGTTACGTCAGCTCTATTATGATTTTTTTGTAGTGGCTGGGCTGGGCGCGTGGCCCTTGTAAGGGCGCAGACTGACTCTAATAATATGATATGTTAGCCCAACACAAACATTATTGGGATCATGTATAGGCTATTCGTTATGGCTGAAATAAACACCAAGTATGACATCAATCCAACATGTCATTCTTGAGATATCATGTTTACAATTTGTTTACATTGAAAACATTCTAGCCAGGCCCATTCATGCATATTAATGCTATTACAGTTAAGAATGTTACATTAGGCTCTGCCCACTCATTACTATCAGGAGATCGCAGCAAAAACAATAGGAATAATGTATTAATTATGGCTGCACTATATACTACGCTATGACATCCATCTGCTGTTCTGGAGACACCGTGTATACAAGCTCTTTACTGTGATAACATTCTAGCCCCGTCCTTTCATGGATATTAAAGAGATTGAATGTATTTATTAAATGTATCACCTAACATTACCATACCAAGGATGAAGGTAATCGAACATTTGGTTGTAAAGTTATGGACATTTTAATATTTTACATTAGGCCCGCCCACTCATGTTAATGAGACCAGCATCCATTATGGCCGACAAATATACCAAGTACGGCATCAAAGCTTATTCTTCTTGAGATATTGTGTTTACAAGCTCAGGTGCGACACGCACACACACCAAGAACTCCTTTTAAATATCCATTGTATTTGAACTCCAGACCCGAACCTTGACAATACACTCTCATTTGTATTCCTTCCTGGCGTTGTTCCCATTGAAACTCTCTCGAAGACCTTGAAATTATTTTGTTAAGCTCCTCAGACGACTAGTCAAACACGTACACACATATACACGCCGACTAGACTGCATAAGTTATGATGCTGCCGTTTGTATTCGTTTGATTCGACTATGGGTCATACAATGCTCATATATTCAATGTATGTATCAATTGCACGTATGGTGAACCAGGTCTCTTTCATAATAAAAGCAAATTTGTTGAAGATGGTGGTTTTATATATTAAGAATGGGGAGGTGTCACACTATCCTACGTTGTATCGTAGCCAACATCGTTGGCGTGCAAATTAGCTCTTTCAATGTGGGTGCACCAGGGTAGGATCGAGCCACACCTCAAGATATATAACTATTTTGGCTTTTTTTTAAAAGTGGAAGATAAAGTTTATTGGATAACTGAAATCTAATAGAGAAGGTACATTTGGTTGTTCGGATGAACCTTCTGCCACACACAAAATCACTTCTGTTTGATGAACACCATATATTTATCATTGGTGGTATTTCATCTTGATAAAGCTGATCTCGTGTGAATGACGCTTGCGCCAAATGCCCGTAACTATTTCTATATGATGTACTTACCGAAATCCGACATACAGTTACATCTTTCAATTAGGTATCTTGGCTGTCAGAATTTGGCCGAAGCTCCTTGGTCGCCTAATCACGTCACAATGTGAGTATAATTTGCTGCTGCGCTTACATAACAATAGTGAATGAATGGCACGAGTGATGGACTGAGGAAATTCGTGATGACAGTAGTGTCAGCAATGCAAGGTCACTGTATCATAGTAATGACTTGGTTCTTAAGAATCCTTAATGAAACAAGTAGTTGGCTCACCATATGCCGAGCAGAATGCACACAAGTCTTTACAGTTGAACAGAGACATATGTGGGTAGCCTGTTATTTTGTTGGTGTTAAGTTTGGATCGCCTTGGGATTAGTTTTCAAAAATTGTGATAACACGTTTGAGAACCATATATTTAAATCACTGAGGAATGTTTTAATGAGGTGAGCCCAATGACTATAGTGCAGATGCAATATGGTGTATAGTGAGGTAGGAAATATATAAAAAATACAAAAGCACGCAACTGTATGCATTCAAGTTAGGGGAAATATGTCGTCTCAAACTCGTCCATCTTTTTTCAATGTCGTACTTGTCCCAGATGGGTTCCGGTTTGTATTAGTCGTCAACAATGATTCTTTGTCAACTACCATTGGGTTTAATTAAGTAAACATAGCCTAATATCGATTTACACTATTCCAAGCCCACAGCTAACCAACTTTCACTATTTACAAAATGTTGTTTTCCATCATAACTAAATGGTTTAACCCACTAACCATTTTTTTATTATATTCCATATGCACTGTCCTTTGTTTTATAATAACCATGTTTTCCTTCTAATACGTACAGAAAATGTGTAACCCCTCTCTTTGTTCCAACACTTACTTTTAACCAACCGTCGGTTCCACTTGCACTGAGACAGCATGGATTTAATTGCACGATTAGGCAATCTGGAACCAGTGAGTGCCAACCTTGTTCTCCTGGAACTTTTGGTGATAATATCAATGGATGCATTGCTTGTCCACGAGGTATATAACAAGTAACTTACTACATACATGTTTTGTTGGATGTAATAAAAAAATTATAATAATATTATTTTTAGAATTTTGATAAAGACCTTGTTATATCCAAGTTATAGAACAAAACACGTGTTTGTATAGAGTTAGAGGTGGTGCATTTTTGCAAAACAAGGAGGAACAAGAACAGATTTCTAGCCTATAGGATATAAATCCCATCATGCAAAAAAATGCATAAACAATTAAAGCACTTCCTTCCGGATTGTTACTTTTCCAACTTCAAAATCATATTGCCAAAGACAAATACAAGAATTAGGAAATGCTTGCATTTTAGGAGTCCATAATATCCTTCTAAACATTGAACACCATTCTAACGGTAACATTGTATTAATGTGCAATTAATGTGAAACGAAATACGTGTTTGTATAGAGTTAGAGGTGGTGCATTTTTGCAAGGCAAGGAGGAACAAGAACAGATTTCCAGGCTATAGAATATAAATCCCATCATGCAAAAAAAATGCATAAACAATTAATGCATTTCTCCCCAGATTGTTACTTTTTCAACTTTAAAATCATATTGCCAAAGACAAATACAAGAATTAGAAAATGCTTGCATTTTAGGAGTCCATAATATCCTCCTAAACATTGGACACCATTCTAACGGTAACATTGTATTAATGTGCAATTACTAATTACTGGTTACGTCTGCTAAGTCTAGGTAAAGATCTAGACTAAGAATACTAGAATACATTGGTAAACGTATTCCTGTTTACTTTATTTATTTATTTACATTATTTTAATTACCAGGAGGATATTTCCAGGACGAAATCGGTCAAACAGCTACTTATCCAGGTGGTATGGAATGCAAAAGATGCAGTAAAGGAACATTTGTTAAATTTGGACATGGTCAATCCAGTGATCAATGCAGTGTATGCCCAGAAGGCACTAATCAGACAATTGAAGCTGGATTCCGGGCTTGTGCTTGTAAATTAAATTATGCAAGAACTCATCGTTTTGGCCCGTGTGCGTTATGCTTAGAGGAAGGTCTAAACTGTACGCACCATGACTATAAAGCTCTTCTCCCCGGCTATTACTGGAATTGGTCCTTTGCAGCCGCGAGTCTTGAAAACTACAAATTGTTTGTGAAGAACCTTCAAAATGAATCACGCTTCCACGACGGATTTTATATAAACTATACCTATGAAATACCCAAGGTCTACAAATGTCCCAAGTCAATCAGTTGTATCAATAATGAAAGTTACACTTCTGCCAAAATTGATGGAACTTGTGGTAAAGGTTATGCTGGGTGGTTGTGCAGCAAATGTCAAAAGGGGTACTTTATGATATTGAGTACTTGCGTACCTTGTCCTGGCAATATTTGGTGGATTGTTGAGGTCTTTGCTATTTTAGCAATGTGTGTCCTGTTCTACTTGCTCGTTGTCTGGCAACATCAAAGAAACTCAAAACGAAATGGCAACAGGCGATCGATCATAGATACAATTGTCTCAAGAATGAAAATCGTTCTTGGATTTTATCAGGTAGTCGGAGAGTTCTTTGAATCTCTTCATGATATGAATTGGACTGGTTCTCTGCGGATTATAGGGGAAGCGATATCATATGTTGAACTAAATATTCTTCGTATAATTGTACGTCCGCAGTGCTACGATCCAAGGTTGTCTGTTAATCCAAAAGTAGAATTTGTTATCGGCGTGTCTTTACCTTTGGTGATCGTTGTGTTTGCCGTTTGTTTTTATATGAGTTATATGCTATATCTTCTATATACAACACGTTCATATTCATATTACAATCTCCATCGACCAGCACTCCTCAAAGTAAAAGCTAAGCTAAACACGTTAGTTCTTGTATTACTTTTTGTCATATATCCACCAATATGTACAGTTATTTTCCAGATGTTCCCTCGTGCATGCAAGATATTCTGCAAAGATCATCAGGACAAATATTGTGTCAATTTACTACGTTCTGATTTTGACATATATTGCAAAGATTTGTCCAAATATCAAATTGCTGCATTTATTGCTACAGCATTGTATGTAGTATCGTTTCCTTGCCTGCTTTTCTTCTTTCTTCGTAAATATTGTGCATTGACAGTTGAAGGAACGGCTCCAGTTACTGATCCAGAAAGAGACGAGGTATTAAATGAGCGTTCTCCACTTATGAATGAATCGACATCACAACGTGTCATTCCAGTCTGGTTAAACTTCCTCCGTGAAAACTACAAACCACAGTACTGGTACTGGGAAATTATAGAGCTTGCCCGAAAGGTTACGCAGACAGTGCTCATTACCCTGCTTGGGTGGGAAGATAGACTCACCGTACTGATAACAATTGGGATATCCATATTGTTCATAACGCTCCATGCGAAGTTCTGGCCAATGAAAGACACATTTGATCAGTATTTGCAGGTATGGAACACAAATTAATATTTTATTTTATAAAAATACACCAACAAACTCAATTGTAATAATTCGAAGCAACGTTAAAACTTCAGTAACATTTGTTAAACTCGTGTTTTAGAATACAAGTTACAGTAGGTCTGCCGTGCAACTACCCATAACAAACTGGTTGTCGCCGTGGTAATTTGTATTTAAATATAATGTTATGCTTAAACTATCATTATTTCTAACTTTGTTTGAAAGCAATAATTGACTATGTTGATAATAAATTACAGTACTTCATGTTTTTATCTTCGCTGATGCGTAGCTACGTAGCATCATTTGGGATAATGGATATCAGACGGAACATTTAAATGTCAGATAATTTGTGCTTTTGATACAGAAAGCTCAGGAACCAATGTGATTATTATAGCCTGTGTTTGTATTCGTGTGATGTGATGGCTAGATAGCGAACATAGTATATGAATAACGACATGTATCGATGTCATACTTGACGCGTTGGTGCTCCATTATGTGTATTTATTACGCATT
>JAODAF010110838.1:0-40019 GCA_027574765.1 Molpadia intermedia | reverse complement strand
ATATATTACAATCTTTTCATATATATTACAATCTTTTCATATATATTACAATCTTTTCATATATATTACAATCTTTTCATATATATTACAATCTTTTAATATATATTACAATCTTTTCATATATATTACAATCTTTTAATATATTACTATCTTCAAACCTTCAATTTATATCAAACATTTTGCATCTGACAATTTTTCCAAAATATATTACTAGCTTTTTTTTATATGACAAGCTTTTCAATATATATATTTCCTAAACTTAAGACAAGTCGTTTTTCGGCGCGCGACACCGACTGTGTACGTACTTACGTAAGTATGTAAATAGGCGCGGTAACTACATAGTAGTTAGTACAGTATACTACTACAGTACTAGTACTAGCCTAGCTAGCTATATTGCGGCCGGTGCGGCTAGGCCTTGCGCACCGGCAATGCAAGTTACACTAGGCCTAACGTTAGGCCTACTACTATACTGTACTAACAGTATTATTAAGTTAGTACCTTGTGAAAGTTGTGATCTGTTCTTTAATCGGCCCAAGTCATTCTTCGACATGACCGAAGACCATAATAATTTCAGGCAACAATTAGGTCGATTATCTTCTTTGATAAACTCTGTGCTAAATAGTAACAATAGTGCTTCCCTATCGCAACTTACTGAAGTCAGGGGAAATGAGGTTGGCCCTAGGCCTAACGTTAGTACTAGGCCTAACGTTACCCCTAGTAGTAGTAGGCCTAACGTTAGTACAGGCCTACAGGGTGAATTAGCAGGTTTGTTTAGGTCAAACGGCAGACGCAATAACCCTGGTGGGCATAGGACAAATGCTATTGTACAATCAGCCTCATTGACTAGTATTAGTACTCCTAGTACCAGTACTAGTAGTAATAACTTTAGTAGTAGAGAACACCGATTCCACCCTTACCGAGCCAACACTAGCCATGATGATGCTGCTGGAACAAGTGGAAGTAGGCCTAACGTTTATAGGCGTAGGCCTAACGTTAGAGCAACACTTAACGGTAGACGATCAGGTGCAAGAGGTGAGTATATAGACCTGGGGCATAGCCTAGCTATAGGCCAGCCTATTCTAGCCTAGTCCTCGAACATGACTCAATACCGCTACGTTACACTTTGCTCGTACTACGAGTACGTAGTGTATAGGGTCCTGGTTGAGGACTTATTCTAGGCTAAGGTTCAGCAAGGATGTGTCCACATGCACACTTTATTGTTAGGCCTAGGCCTATTCATATAAATCTAAGACACCTTAGAGATATAGCCTAGGCCTAGGGATGCATATAGGCCTAACTTAGTAATACTAATAGAAAATAATAACAGTAACACTAAGTTACTACTACTAGTACTAGTAACAGTCAATATAATGAGTGATAAATCATTAATGACATAGGCCTAATAGGCTAATGCATTAGGCCTATGGCCTACAAATGAAAGTACTGGGGAGAGTATTAATGACCGATTATGTACTACAATCCTTGTTGAGGGCTTAGGCTCGGTATGTAATATTAATTAGTTTGAAAGTTAACCAAAAGGTAGCCTAACATAACTGGCTACGCCTACATATAACATATAGCCTTATAGGCCTATGATTTATTTTATGCATTGTTGCAAATTTCACTTGAGCCTGTGACATATTATTTATATTATAGGCCTAGGGGCCTACTATGACAAGCCTATTAAATAACATATAACTTCACATTGATTTATTAAATGAAAAAAAAACAATTGACAATCACAATACTCGTCAGTCTAAACAGCCTCTTTATACATTCCTCCCTCCTCTAAACTTACCTCATTATTAAGCTGTCAAATTCTTGACCAATTAGGCCTTGGGCCTACAGTACATTAAAAACCGGTAATTTTGTTTTAGAATAATCAGCCATTTTAAGCGTGGGCTGTGGCTCACTCTGTTTTAACCAGGATGCATTTCATGTAAAGAAGTTGTGAACACCAAGGCCAAAGCTTTCATATGCCAAGATTCTTGCCAATATTTCCGAAGTTGAAATATGGTGCTGATTAAAGCAGGCTCCTTTAAACAATTACAATTTGATTAATACAATGAAATTATTTCTGTTCACCATGATAAACCTGTTTTATGTTATACACCCGTCATGCCAACAAGAGGAGTTATTTCCACATTGCAGCGCTTTAGAATTTCATGCACTCTTGATTTTATATTGTTTTGTATTTAAAGTTTATATATTTAGATGTTTGTTTAATCCTTTAATCTGTTTTATTTCTATTAACTCTTATTTGTTTAATATTGTAAAGTTTAATATGTTTAATGGTTATTTTTGTCTACCATTTTATCCTATTTATAAATTTCATAATTTATACTGGAATAAAGAAATGAAAAAAAAATGAAAATTGGGTGATCTCAGTTTACATTTTTTGGAGGAAATCATGAACTGAGCACCAAGTGAGAAGTACCGTATGATGTAGCTAAATTAATTGAGAATAAGACACCATTTATATATCAGTCCTTTGCATACTGCATTAACTGTACCTACCCTTACAAGTACAGGCTGGGGTTCTTAGTTGTCAGATACGTAATACCATTTTAAATTCCTTTACAGCCAGGGGCCGTTTTATTAAAGATGTTGTCCTTTTCAAATTTGATGAAACTGTTCGTAGCAGAAACACAAGTACAGCACATGAAGAAGGACGCTGTGTTACAGGGGTTGAATTTGACAAGGGAATGACAGAAGAAGAAGTCATTACCAAAATTGAGGGCATATTCTCAACTCTGTGGAGGAGTGGGGATGTTCACAAGTTCCGGTAATTATTAAACCAGTATGTCTACCACAATACTTTTAAAGGAGAAAGACAAATATTTTTGTTTCCATACTTAGGGCTCAGGAACATAAGCAATCATTATGGCCTGTGTGTACATGTATACATGTGTGTGTCTGTGATGCCTCCTGAACTCAATAATGACAAGTTGGATTCATGTCATACTTTACATTATGTGCACCATGATGAGTAGATGTGCCCAATTATTTTGGTTCGCATTTCATGAATATCAATATATTTGCAAAATTATATATGTCCGATTTGATAAAAAAAAACATGTAAGGTCTGGAAGACTGATAGTGGAAGACTGATAGACTTGGAAGGAGGTTAAAGGGAAGTACTACACTAGTAGGTAGGTGTGCCCTCAATGCCCAATTAAAAAGTTATCAGTGCCAATCAATGTCATTGTGATATATACAGTAGTGATATGTATGAAATAAGCACGTCTCTTGTAATTGCATATGGCATAGCAATAATTTAATACAGCATGTAATACACTAAAGGAATCGCCCAGAAAAATGTTTAAAGGTATTAAATTTGAAAATAAAATTACCATGTACTGTAAGTAAATTGGAGAGGTAAATTGAATAACCACAAATTCCAAATATTTCAGATGGCAATGGGAACGGGCATGAATTAGTTAGGTGTAAAGTAAACTGATTTGGTCCTGATGTTCATGTATGGAAATATAAAGAGATATTTTGAGTAACTTGCTTTGAGACTACAAAAATTATCAGCAACATCAATATGACATGCGCGACTAAGCAAGGAGAAGAAGCTAACAATTGATGTACTTTTGGTTCAACAGTAACCATTTTGGTATGAGTGCCACAGCTGAACCCATGCAGTCAAGTTGGTGTGTGTGTGTGTGTGCGCGCGAATAGGTGTATTATAATGTAGGGTAGGGACTAGGGACGGGAACAAAGGAATTTTGGATATTCAGTGGAAGCAGATGATCAATGGTTGGAAGACAAAGGATAGTTTATTGTCAAAGTTAGGGTCTATTATGTTAGGATAAAGGAAAACTGATGATGATTGTTTTTGGTAAAAGTACTGTATACATAATACTAACAAGTGGATGGGCTTTACCATACATTTCTTTAATTATCACTATATTTACAACCATAGTATGATTACCTTCATACTTGGTAGGTGTGGTGGGGCCTGATAACCCAATTGATCTAAGAGTTGGATACTTATCATATATTATATGTTGCTGTATTGTTTTTCATGGTTCTGTCGTTAATATTAATTGATGGGCGGGGCTTAATGTAAAATACTAAAAATGTCAATATCACTCCATTGGAATGTCTGATTTGCTCTAAAAGCTGTGAGCCTTATCATATAAACCTGGTGAATACAAACAAATTCTCAAAAGTTTGATTCAATGAGCTAGCTGCAGTAATTGCTACATAATACTATACCTACATACATAGGCGTAGGAGGCGGGGGGCTGGGGTGGGGGGCTGCACCGCCAAATATTTCTGTGAAAATTGGGGCAATATGCTGAGATTTTTTCGGGCCTCTACTGAAAGAAAAATAAATTGCAATGATGTAGCTAAAGGAAATCAATCAAAACAGATCTCTATGGTAATTAAAATAAAGTTCTAAGCATGCCCGACTAATTCGCCATTACTAATGTAAAAGAGAGTTTTGACATAATTGGCCCTCCATTGTAACGACTTCCCCAAAAATTATAACCAATATGGAAGGGTAATAATAACACGGCAAAAGATTGTATGTAATTGGCATGCGATGTAATAACCGATGCATGCCTATATGCCTGGGCTGATCCAGAGGGGGGACCTCCCCCTTACGGCCGTACCCAAAATAAATATGCCTATATAAAATATATATATATATATAAGTGAAAAGAAGGATCAAAGTCATTAGGCATGCACAATGTCAAAATGTTTGGGTATGTGGGGTATAGTGAAGCATATGTAGGCCTCAGTGTAATTCAATATCATTCGTGTAAGAATTTTCTTTCGCGCTTCGCGCATTTGAAGTCGTCAGTCAGTACTGAATCACAAAATAAGTAAGCTCGAAAATTGTATTCCCTAAATGTAGCCTACTTCGAAAAATTAAATGGCACCAGTTTGCATCTAAGCCTCTTTAAAGAAACAAAAATTCTCAAAGGGAGGGGGACACCCACAAGCACGGATCCAGACGAGCGCAGTGAGCCCTGTTCCTTTTTAGTCTACCTAAAAATAAAAAAATGGCGCTGTACCATTCAACAGTTAAATAAGGCCTGGGAAGTGCTATTTCCGGCAATCTAGGGTGTATTTCTAGCCAAATTGTTGGGTTTACGCTACGCGCCAACCGGTGGTGGCGCTACGCTTAGATACTGTCATCGCACATCCGTGTCTACAAAAAAAATAAACAAATTACAATGAAATGGGGGGCTATGGCGCTGTAGGCCTGGGAAGTGCTATTTCCGGCAATCTAGGGTGTATTTCTAGCCCAAATTTTTGTTTACGCTACGCGCCAACCGGTGGTGGCGCTACGCTTAGATAGTGTCATCGCACATCCGTGCCTACCAAAAAAATAAAAAAAAATACAATGAAATGGGGGCCTGTGGCGCTGTACCATTCAACAGTTAAATAAGGCCTGGGAAGTGCTATTTCCGGCAATCTAGAGTGTATTTGTAGCCCAATTTTGGGTTTACGCTACGCGCCAACCGGTGGTGGCGCTACGCATAGATAGTGTCATCGCACATCCGCACCCCCCCTTACAGCATTTTCTTGATCCGCACTTGCCTATATGATATGTACATTAAGCCGTTGAACGCGCGAAATTTTGTTGTTCTATTTATCGGGCAAGTCGTTACAGCACCCCCAAATCAAATTGGGCTCCTACGCCTATGCCTACATACATATTTAGTTCGGTTTTGTTTATTTTCTACAGCACAGCAACAGATCGGACAAACACTTGCTAAAGTTTCTCTTTATAATAACTTCAAGCCTATCTGTGCTGATATTGACCACTTACTACTGGATGTTCATTATGTTGCATTTGTTCCCTCTACTATTAAACTACTGTGTAGGTTTGAGTTTGTACGGTGCTTTGCAAGAAGCATTATCACACCGAATATTGAAACAGACCATGTATGGGATGGGGAGGCTGTGAAACATCTGGCTGGACAAGGATCTATCTATATCAGAGCTTTGGGTCCACTCAATGTACCAGTAATACATAATGTTGAAGATGTTACGGATGATTTAGATGAGGTAAGTTTATAAGATTATGTACAACAGTACAAATTGAATATATACAGTAGTACTGTATATCTGGCACTCTTAAATCACCACTCACATAACCTGACGATGAATGATGATAATGATGGCGATAATATCATGATGAGTATGGCTCTTTAACTGTGACTTAATAACAGTGGGGGAATTTTTAGTGGATAAAGGTAGTGCATTTCAGTGAACTGCACCAAATTGCAATCTCTCGGGTATTCCAGACGAGTAGGTAGAACAACAAAATAAACTAATGTTCCAAAACCATTTGCTTATAGATACAATTAAAGAATGTTATATCTAAATATAGAAATAAATGTCACATGTTTAGTCCCAAATAAGATCTTTAGGAAAATATATCATGGGTAGCCGACTGGTGATATTCCAAAATTAATCCCTCATAGGCCACAGAAAACTTTGCCCATAGGAGCAGAACACAAAAGATGGATAACATGGTAATGATTGCGAGGCACTTAATTGGTGTGACTACTTATATACTACATATACTGTGTTACATCACAGACAGGAAGCACCCTTGTAGAGAACATTGCTTCTTGCAGAGAACTTGCAAAAAAATTATTCCTCTGATAATCTTGGAAAATGGGTGACCCTCGTGTCGGGCTAAAAATAACCCTGGTGCCACTCAGGAAATGTATAACTTCAAGGCGAAATGAACACGAAATGAACACACCAACGAAGCCTTTCATAACCATAGATAACATTTAACCTGCATTAGTCAAATGTCCCATGATTTGTAAATGAATTAATTTAATTTACATTCTTACTTTCTTAGGCTGGTAAAACTCTGGTCATATGACCAATTGCACTAAAGACCATGAATGCAAATAATTTGGTTATGGAATCATGAAGCATTTGTATTTTCTGGTTTCTTCACCAGTAAACCACACAGTTGTAACCAATTTGCAAATCTCCTTTAAGTTTTTACTAGCCCATAACTGGCAAAGGTTCATTGATGTGTATTGTTTACAGACATAATCTTGAAATAAAATTGTAAACGTGCTGATCGAGCTGCAGTGCAAATTGTGTTGGTCTTATGGTCTATGCTGGATACTATATTAGTGATTTGATCTGGTACCCACCCGACGATGTCACTACCCGGTTCCTTGTACCCGGATCCATAAATAAACGTTTAAAAAATGATGTATCTAATCCTATTTTTGGTTCCGATGCCGAAGGCTCAGGAACCTATGCGATCATGTTGGCGTGTCACTGTGTATGTATGTGTGTGTGTGTATGTGTGGACAGGTGGCTATATACTATAGAGGACCAGAACAAAGGATTTTGTGGTCCTCGGTTGGAGAACAATAGATTTTGGTGGTCCTCGGTTGAAAAACAACATATTTTGACAAGTTTATGGTTAGGGTTAAGATTAGGGTTAGGGTTAAGGTTGGGGTTAGATTCATGTTAGGGTTAGGGTTAGAAAGAGGACCAATTTAGGGTGCTTTAGTGTGTGTGTCCTCGGTAGGATATGAAAAAAAAGCTGCGTGTGTGTGTGTGTATGTGTGTGTGACGGCTTGCTCGTAAACACGATATCTCAAGAAGGATACATTGGATCATTGTCATACTTGACAGGTCGATGCCCCATGATGAGTAGATGTGCCCTATTGTTTTGCTTCTGCATATGAATATTAATGAGTAGGCGGGGCTTAACCTTGTTATCACAATAAATAGCTTGTAAACACGGTATCCCAATAATGATACATTGGATCAATGTCATACTTGACAGGTAGATGTCCCTTGATGTGTAGATGTGCCCCATTGTTTTTATTGCATTTATCATGAATATTAATGAGTGGGCAGGGCTTAACGTACAATTCTAAAAATGGCAATAACTTTGCAACCAAATGTCCCATTATCTTCATATTTGGTATGGTGATGTTAGTTGATAGTATAGATACTTGACCCTATATTCAAAATATTTTATCTCATTAATGTTCATGAATGGGTGTGGCTAATATGTTATCACAGAAAATATCTTGTAAACACGGTATCTCAACAACATGTTGGATCAATGTCATACTTGGCAGGTAGATACCCCATTATGCGACTATGTGCACTATTGTCTTACTTGCGCATATTATGAATATTAGTTAAGCCTGGGCTTAATGTGAAATTCTAATTGGTTTGATCACATTGCACTACACGGCCATGAAATCAAATTATTTATGTCTTTGGAGATTACATCATCACATCATACTGTATGTGCATATATTATGGCAACGGAACCACAACACCTTTTGGTTTTCTGGTTTTTACCTTATCACATGCAATATCATCAAAACCCCAGACTGAAATCATCAGACTTACTTTAGTCAATTTAAGAGGAATATCTTACAGTCACGCACAGTTAGTGAAAATCTGGTGAAATCAGGCCTCCATTTCAGGAAAATTCTCAACCCTATTTGTAGCACATACATGCTGTATATACTTTTGTACAGTTTAATATCAGGCTGGTAAATTGTAAGTGACAAAGCTGGGGTTTACTTGGGCTTTACTGGTTGGCTGAGCACACGTAGTGTAGGGATTAGCTAGCTAATGCAATATTTATACAATAGCAGTTATGCAACGATTCTTGTGCTAGCACAGTGGTCAAAATAATGGGGCATGTCGGACATGCACTTAGGGCATCGCGGCCACCGTGGCCATGGATTTTGTCATTGTTTTAGGGCACCCACAGCCATCAGGGAACATACGACGGCCATGTCCGACGTGGCCGTGGGTTAATATAATCCCTGTAACAGTATGCAAGGGAAATCACACAGTAAAATCCCATTGACTTTGTAGCATGAAATCATACTTGCATTATTCAATTTCAGTTCCGCAACTCAGTTATGAACTGGGAGGGAATGTTAATAATAGCGTTCTGCAGCAATGAAAACTTTAAACCGTTTTGTCATTTTTGGCTCATACCAGCATGCTGGTGTGATCTATTGTGATCGTGCTTGTCTATCTATCCACACTTTTAAATTGCTTCTGCTATCGTATGCTTTGATGGATTCCGACGAAACTTGGGGGACATCATGGGTGTTCAGTAATTTGAGGTCAAAGGTCATCTAGGGGTCATTTGAGGACATTTGAAAATACAAAAAATGCTTTTCTCTTACAGACATAAGTGGGCATTGTTCAATGTTGGTGATCATAATAGATGAGTAGTGCTACATTAGGGGTGTACGTGCATTTGAGGTCAAAGGTCATTTGTGGTCATTTTTGGAAAATATGCAAAATTCTCCCATAGAATTTAATGGACATTACACAAAGTTGGTCACCATGATGCTTAAGTAGTGTGAGTCATGCAGAGTGTTCAGCAATTTGAGGTCAAAGGTCATGTAGGGATTGTAGGGCATACAAAAACAATATTGCTACTTCCAACATTAATAGTATGAGCCACTGCACCATTGGTGCTCTAGTTATTCTTTTATATTCGGACATTGGGCCTGGTTTGCAATGGGTAAATTGCTCCAATGTTTATTCTATATACATGTATTACAACATAGATCAGTATGTTGCCATGCATATAGGACAACCCGACAAATTGCAGTCTTTTGGAGAGAGAATGCTACTGAAAACCATTTATTGTTTCCTTGCTTTAGCAAAAATGAGTATGCATGATCCAATTCCTTCAGTATTTCTTCTGATTGTATTTTAAAGGTTGATGACCTGTTGGACCCACAGTTGAACAATGAAGATAATGTGAGTCATACTGATGAATGCCAAGGGGTAAAAAATAATATTTTTGCATCATAAGCATGGTTTTTGCCATCGCTGGAATTTTATAAATGGCTAATGCACTGAATAGTAAAGAGATTGACATGGGCATGAAATTATTTGGAATGTTAGTAACATAAAACTAAAAAGGGATTAATCAAATCATTTTAAGAGGAAAGGGTATTACCACCCATATTTGTAAATGATGTGGTCAAGCTCAACATAAAGTATTTGCAAACATGCAATATACAATAGGAGAGTGCAGTAAGTGTGAATTATAAAGGACACATGATGTACTAAGGTAATGTAATGTATTATATAATCTTGTAAAAAATCTCGACAATGTGTGCATCAGAGTGTGTATGTGTGTATGACACCTGGATAAGTGGTATATATGGTCGTCATTGGGCGTAGACTGTCCCTATTGTTTGGTGCATGTACCATGAATATGAATGATTGGCCAAGCTTACCATAAAGTTCTTAAAATGTCTACTGTATATCGTCACAAACATATGTGCGAATAGCTTCATACTTGGTATGGCTGTGTTACTAGATCATAGGCAGACAATTATCTGAACAACAAATATCACATCTGAGTATGTATTCATAGGTGGCCATGGGCAGGGCTTTATAGTTAGTTGATGAAAATTGCTTGTTATCACCATAACTGAAGTACAAGCAGCTGTTGGATAGTTGCCATTAAATAGTGAGTAGACAATCACAATTGATTTTTGGTGCATTGTACCTATTCATCTGTTTAACATATTTCATATCATTAATAGTGGGCATATATAATTTATCACTGAAATAATTTATCACTGAATATAATTTGTTAACATATTTAACTTAAGACTGAGCTTTGAGCTATTGTCTGGCCTGCTTGGTGTTGTTGTCATGATTTTGGTTGTGAGTTTTATTTTTAGTACTGAACGAATAATGTCAAATTCTAAATAATGACTATGGGAAAAAATTCTGTATCAGCACCATTAAAGAGTTCATGAAATATCAAAATCTATATTTGATAGTGAATTAAAAAAAAACACATTGGTCCAACTCCCATCTTCATAGCTTCTTCCGTTGCTGAGATTTAACATGTTAAACTTTATTCTTCAAAAATAATAAAAAAGTGATTGCACAATAAATGTGATGTCATGCAGGGACACACGATAAAGTGCCTTTTATTTCCTTTATAATTAAAGGCTTAGTTACCCTTGATAAATAGCACAAGTGTAGCTATACCTCTTGTTATTTGCAAACCGTGATGATTGATGATACACATCACACTGTACTATTAGGACATCCGCTATGTTTGTGCACAATTTGCAAAACATATTTGAAAATCCAATAATAAACAAGTGGAATTTACTGTGTGTAACTAGTATGATGTCACAGATTATTGCACAATGCGTTTTTCTTACTTTCAGGAATAAACTTTAACATGTTATATATCTCAGCAATGGAAGAAGCTATGAAGATGGGAGTTGGACCAATGCACATTTCATTTTATTGTTTATCTTTATTCTGGTTTATCTTTCAGATTGCAATTAGTGGTACAGAAGTTACAGAACACAGTGTTACAGAACACAATGTATTACAACTTGCAAGCAGGTATATTGTATATGTTATGGTTGTGTATCAAGTCAATTCCAGCAAAGTGTGTACACTCAAAGTTTAGGCACATCACTAGAAATAAATATATGTAATCATGTGAACAAAATTGTGATTATAGTCAACTGGGGTAAAAACTAGCTAGAAGAAGTATTAGTAAAAAGCCTTGTGTAATACATATTTTATCATACCTTTTCTTGGTTCCTTCCTTTTGCAGAAGGAATTACCCATGCAGTCAGGTCGGCGTGTGTGTGTTTAGGCGTGTGTGTGTTTATGCATGTGTGTGTTTAGGCGTGTGTGTGTTTATGCATGTGTATGTTTAGGCGTGTGTGTTTATACATGTGTGTGTTTAGGCGTGTGTGTGTTTATGCATATGTGTGTTTAGGCGTGTGTGTGTTCAAAGATTTTGAGGCATGTTATGCATGTATGTGTTTAGGCATGTGTGTGTATATGTACAGGTATGTATATACTATAGAGGACCAGAACAAAGGATTTTCTGGTCCTCTATAGGAGAACAAAAGGTTTTGGTGGTCCTCTGTTGAAAACAGTAGATTTTGACAAGGTTAGGGTTAGGGTTAGATTCCGGTTAGGGTTAGGGTTATCAGTGAATTGACACTACGGTAGTGAGTTAGGGACATTACAGGCTGATACTTTTTTTAGATTACACATTTTTTGGCATGTCAAAAGTCCTATGATTGTATACAAACTGAATCATTGTTGTAGGGTAATAGTGCATGGGTATATGTAGAACCTAATGTTTTGGACCATATGGGACCTAAATGTTTTGGGGCTTAAATTGCTTTAAACACAAATTGTGTTTTAACCTATTTTTGTCACCTTTTGGGCACCAATTACATGGGCCCATAAAAATATTTAGACCTTAATTGTACTTTAATTTGTTTTTGTTAATCTTTAGGGTCAAAATTTGTGTGTGCCCAAATTCTCAAGTGCTGTTAACTCCACAAACCTGGTATATTAGTGACTGGGGTAATATATGTATATATGAATCATAATACAAGTTTCATTCAAATGTCAATACCCCACTAAGCAAGGAACCACTGTGCCCATTGGGCTCTTATATATTATTGTCACAGTGACATTGCAGTGGGACAGTATTGTTAATAAAAGGTATCTCATCAATTTAATGGTCTGCATCTGCTTACCAGCCAGGTCCATGGTTAGCTTCCTGACCGGGTCCGGGTATATTGCTAAAAAATGTTACATTGTTGATACTCTCTGTTGATGTGAAGCTAAGCCAAAACTTTTGATTATACAAACCATGCAGATCATGATGGATTTAAATTTCCAGTGCTATCATACCAATAGATCAGTGGTTCCCAACCAGGGGTATGTGCCCCTTGGGGTGCAAAACTGCGATGTCAGGGGTACAAAAAAAAGGGCAAAATTATGGTTTGAGAAATGATTTTTCATGCCCTCAGTTGAGTGGTTTTCAGTCCAAATATGGAGACATAAAATCAAAGGGTACATGGCTATGAAAAGGTTGGGCACCACTGCAATAGATAGATACACTACTTACATATAGGGGAAATAAAAACAAAATCATACCATTCAAATTTTGGCTCAGATCAGCTGTGAAGGATTTAATGTGTGATCGATATAATCTTCAAAGTGTAACCATCATTGGATTGTATTAAAATGTGGCATATATAGTTGTTGGTTAACAACAAACCACAGTGCCCATTTGGCTCTGGTTTTAAATTGAAAACTTTGGTCATCCATTGAGTACGGCCTTATTACCAAGTTATTTATTATTCGCCTAAGCTAGTGCTGGTAGCATACAATTAGCTCGCTCAGTTTATTGAATGATGGAAATGCTCCTGCCATGGCATGTAGGCAGTGTTGTAGTTGAGTCACATGAAGTAGAGTCCAGGTAGTCAAGTCCAGTCTATCGGCCAGTGGGCTTGAGTCAATTTCATAGCTCCGAAGTGACCCGCATCTGGCGGGTTTGGTCCGCCAATGGGACCCCAAACCCGCTGACCCGCTCAAGGCTTTGAAAGACCCGCATTTTCCGCGATCGTAATTCATGGCCTAACTCTATATTGACTGCAGTCTACTTCTATAGGCCAAACCTAGGCTTTGATATGCAGTGACTGAGTGATTTATATGAACTATTTGTTCTTTGTAAATAATTCATTAAATTTCAACATAATCATCACAAGTTTTTGCAGGATTTTAACACTTAAAATTAGACTCTGTGGCCTCTAAAAGTTCATCAAAATGCGTTAGCTTCCTGGGGCTTCGCCCCTGGACCCCAGTTCTATTTTTTCAGATTGGTGGACCAGTATCTCACTGATGAGAACTTGGGAGCTATGCAATTTGACTCCCTTATCATGACAAGTCAAGTCCCTGATTGCAACAAGTCAAGTCAGTTGGAGTCATGAATTCCTCAGACAAGTTGGAGTCAGACGTAATCCTTTATTTTGATATTAGTTAGTCAGTACTTTTTGTAGGATTGTATATTGGTCTACTGCATATAAAACACTGCTGTAGCTTTGCACATGCAAAGTCGCCTCTATAGGATTTGTAATTCGTGTTTTTTTTACTAATTGCAGAAATCTGTTTGATGTTACTCAAACATTTGAAGAGGATGATGTTTTCATGGATGAAGATATTGAAAACCCTGTAGATGAAGGAGATGATGTCAAGGATAATAGAGAAGAGTATGTAATATTGTATTTAATCAAGATACATCTGTGCCCAATGCAGTGACGTGAAGCTCTTTTTTTAAATTTGCTGAAATAAAATAAATTAGGTATCACAGTTTTTGGTTGTAAGCAACAGGTATTGATGTATTCACAAGGTCGAAGGAGACCTGTTGAGTAATATTTTCATAGATGTATAATTTGGTCATATGTACTTGATCTACTGTACTAAGCTAAGTGATCATGTCCAAGTCCACATGGAAAGGGACTCAGCCATGGAGTGGGTCTGCTTGCTTTAGCAGCCCAATTGTGGTAAGTGACTCAAGGTCAGGTTTTCTTAAAACCCAGTAAGCTACGTTAGGCTAACCTAGTACTCAATGTTGAGCTACCTGTTCTATAGCAAGATATGTACAACTACATGTTCGAGTTAAAATTACTCCCATTGGGACCATGGCCAGCTGCAGGTACCCCCTTAGTATAATTACTAGCATTTGTTTACCCAAGACTGACATTAAGCACAATACTACAGTAGTATGGCCTACCGATATGTAATTAAATACTTAGCATATACCTTTAAATGTTGTGATATCTGAATGCTTGCTTCCTAAATGACAAGCTAGATGATGGCTTAAAAATATTAGGCCCAAACAAGGTTCAGAACAACACATATTGTGGTACAAATGCATTGTTTAACGTAATTAAACTCAATATAATATTATTGTAACTTCAAACAGACTAAGAATTACTACTATACATTCATCATATTGCCAAAGGTGTATTTCCAAATGTTCATCACCATAGCAACATTGTTGTGTAACTATGGA
Organism: Molpadia intermedia; assembly: GCA_027574765.1. Classification (NCBI taxonomy): domain Eukaryota; kingdom Metazoa; phylum Echinodermata; class Holothuroidea; order Molpadida; family Molpadiidae; genus Molpadia; species Molpadia intermedia. The sequence goes on along the minus strand of JAODAF010110838.1, from coordinate 25,153 downwards.
TTAAATTTTTTATGTATAATTACCATAGCAATTAAACAATCACACATATAATTCCCGTTTAAGTTAACCAGTATTTAATGTTATATTGTCATAGCAATCTCCCATTACTACTGTTTGAATCATGATTCAGTCTTAAATTTTAAATGGTTTAATCAGATTGAAGGAATCATTAAAATCATTTATGAATACAAGTTATTTTTTTACATGTTTTCAGGCAACTACCACTGCAAGTCATATTAGAAAGGCATATACAAAGAGTAATGGAGGAAGGCAAGCAGACAGTGATAATCAGGAGGAAGCATGTCCTTCATGACATGGTGAAATGGCTGGAAAGGAAGTCATTCAATCTAAAGAAAAAATGGGAGGTTTGTATCTTTTATATCTAATACATTGTTTTGTGCAATCATTTTTTGGAATGCATTTTTGGCTCATACCAGCTAACCTGGTGTGAGCTATTGTGCTTATCTATCTATCTATCCATCCATCCATCCATCAGAATTTTAAGGTCAAAGGTCATCTAGGGTTCATTTGGGGTCGTTATTTGAAAATATGCAAAATGCTTCTTCTCTCACAGAAATAAGTGGACATTGATCAAGGTTGGTGATCATAATGGTTGAGTATTGGTCATCTTGGGGTCATAAGAAATTAAATAAAGTTGGTCACCATGATGCTTGAGTAGTAGATCATTCAGGGTGTTTAGCAATTTGAGGTCAATGGTTATCTAGGGGTCATTTGTGGTCATTATTTGAAAATACGAAAATTGTTCTCCTTTAACAGAAATAAGTTGATATTGATCAAAGTTGGTGATCATAATGGATGAGTAGCGAGTCATTCAAGGTGTTCAACAATTTGAGTTCAAAAGTCATCTAGGATTCATTGGAGCTAGATTGTTTGAAATTACTGAAAAAAGCCTCTTCTCCCATAAAAAATAATGGACATTAAATAAAGTTGGTCACCATGATGCTTGATTAGTAGGTCACCTAGTGGCTCATTGTTTGAAAATATTGATTTTTTGGATTGGTTTTATGTTTTATTTTAAAACCAGTACCAGACAGGGCAATATGCAATGTGCCACTATAAACATTAATAGTATGAGCCACTGCACCATTGGTGCTCTAGTTTTTATTGGCCCATACCAGCTATACTGGTTGAGCCTATGTGATTGTGCTTTGTCCTTCTATCTGTTCACACGTGTTCAAAATGTTTCTCCTCACTCGGGGTGTCCAGGAATTTGAGGTCATATAGTTTGAACATAATGAAACTGCTACTTCTGCTACATCTAGGGGTTACATGAGGGCATTTTGTGAATATACTACTCTCACATAAATGAAAGGGGTATTGATCATAGTTGGTCAACATAATTATTGAGTATTGCTATATTCAGGGTGATGAGGTCAAAGGTCATCTAGGGGTCATTCGAGGGCATTGTTTGAATATATTAAATATGCTACTTCTACAGAAATAAGTGGGCATTGATCAAAGTTGGTCACCATAATAGACTAGTAGTGCTTCATTTGGGGTGCTGAGGTCAAAGGTCATATAGGTGTCATATGAGGGCATTGTGTGAATATACTTCAATCACTTCTTCTCTCACAGAAATAACTGGGCATTTGATCAGAGTTGGTCATCTTGATTATTGAGAAATTGCTTCATTGCTTCATGTGATGTACATTGCTTCATGTGATGTACATTGCTTCATGTGATGTACATTGCTTCATGAGCAGTGGCGTAGTGCGGGGGGCATCGGGCCTAGCCACTAGCCGTTTGAAATTTTCCCTGGCAATTTTATGGCAAAATACTTGCATAAACGCCCAATATTCTCATTATTACTTATGTTTTGCCAAAAAAATTACGGGAAAACATTAATTATTTTATCCGATATGCAGCCGTAAATGTAATGAAAACTCGGTTTGGCCGAGAAAAATGCCCATCAAGACCAAATTTGGCCGTAAGGCTTTACAGCTATCTGGCAACCCTGTCTCAGACTATAGCCTATCAGTTACATATTTACGATAGAGCACTCAGCACAAAAACATTACATAGGCCTATCATCGTTGGATATCTGAAAAGGTGAGGGGTTGCGCTCGGTGCGCTGCAATCTTCACTTCAACTTCATAGGGGAATATGAATGTATAGGGATTGTAGGCATATTATTTTGCTCAATTTGGATGACTTTCTCACATTGAACCATTACTGTAAATTTTTGGGATGTTTAGCTTTTAAATTATCACAAGATGTCTTGGATTGGGTCTCATTCCATGGCTTAATTTAGGTCCTATGCAGTGGCGTAGCGAGGGGTGGTAAGTGGCTTTTCAACATTTAACCACCTAAGTAATATAAATTCTCGAACACAAATTTTACTTCCAAAGTTAACAAATTTAGCACCAGATTGCATGTTAAGGAAACTAATTTCTCAAAGGGAAGGGGGACATCCCCTCCTCTTAGACCCCTCCCCCAGGACGGCAATCACAAAAAGGTATGCCCCCCCATCAGCATTTTGGCTCCTTGTTGGTGTGTTTGTGTGTGCAGTATCTCAACAAGAAATGATGAATGTTTGCCATACTTAGTATATGTAGGTGCATTATAGTGAATAGAAGAGTCCTATTGTTTATGGCATTCATATAATGAATGTTAATTATGAGGTCACATGGTAACAGGTAAAATATCCTGAAATAGTAATAACTAGTTCTATGCAACCAAAAGTTAACATTATTTTGTTAACAATAGTCTTTTTTTATGTGATAATCAACAAGGGAAGTTGTGATGCTTATCATATGCTTAATGTGTAGGTAGATACATTATATATTGAGTATACTTGTGTTTGGTGCTAATGAGGTCATAGGTCTCTCCCTCCATCCATTATTATTATTATTATTATTATTCCTTAACTGTAGATAAAATTGCTTTGTGAAATTGGTCAAGATTGAGGAGGATTGACAAGAGAACTCTGTCAACTAATTATAAATCAGCTTTAAGGGTCATAGGTCTAGGAGTCAAGGACCATCCATTCATCTAATCCATCCATTATTATTCCTTAACTGTAGGTAAAATTCCTTGGTGAAATTGGTCAAGATGGAGGAGGATTGACAAGAGAACTCTGTCAACTGATTATAAATCAGCTTCAATGGTCTGGCATGTTTGTTGGGGATCCGGGACATATGCTTCCATCAAGCAACATACAACATATTGTTGATAGAGCATACTATGCAGCTGGACAGTTGGTTGCCTCTATTGTCTGCCAGGGTGGCCCTTACATCAACCTTTTTTCAGAGTATCTGATTGAGGACGTCATCAATGGGAACAATCCCCCGGTCTCTGAAATTCCTTTAGCAAGCCTTGAAGGAATGGTACGTATGCATGCACATTACAGTATAAATTTAAATTGGTGTGTGGAAATTCAACAGTGAATTGTTCACTATTACACATTCAATGTATCAATAGAGGCCTATACTGTACACCTATTTTGTAATATTTGCTTATATATTATAAATTTCCAAACACTGAAGAATGGTCACATCTGTATCAGTGTAAAGTTTTACTCAGATAGTAACTGACCACTGTATCCCTTACCAAATTGTTGGTAATACTCTCACCAAAACGATATTGGTGGGACAGTAAAGAGAACAGTTCTCTTCCATTTAATACATTAAGTATCTCAAGAAATAAGTCATGAATTGTTCAATAATTGGACCTAAATGTCACCAACCTTTACACACACAGGCTATATTACAACATTTTAAAATTGTACATCTTTTCACCCTTCTAAAAAAAAACAGGTAAAAAATTATTAAAATTTGCTACCCTAGAGAAATGACAAAGATTTCTTCACTACATAACTAGTTTACTAATCTTTCTATAAGTTGGCTTGACTTGACTAATTTGTGATTTCAGTGAAGTCAATGGAACAACCAATTTTCCGACCAAAGTGATCTTAGCTGCTGGTATCGTTTGATTCAACCTGCTAAATTTATGCCTAACCCGGAAGTGGAGTAGAAAAAATATGAACTTTATAGTACTCAATATATTTATCATGAAATATTTAAATGGGATGCACATTTATTGTTCTTTATACAGATTTCTGCTGTAGGGATGGCTGGTCAAGATCCAAGATCTTTGTTAAAGTCTAAATTGCAACAGGTATTTAATTAAGGGTGATATTAGCAAACTCAACAGTGATTGTTGCTGATGCCGAAGCAGCATCAGAACCTTGCAAATCGGTGTGTGGGTGTGTATGTGTTGCATTCAGACTGAGGACCTGAACAAAGGAATTTCAGGTTCTCGGTAAGGAAATTGATGGAAACAGTAGGTCCTTACTTAGCCAAACAAATGTTATGGTCAAGGTTGGGTTATATTAGGTTAGGGTAAAGGAAATTTCAATGAGGTCCTTAGTCTGAATGTTTCATGCCTCCTGTTTGGTGTAAAAGTTTATAATGATAGTATACAAGTGTTTACATAATGCACAACATCAACTCATTAATTATTCATAAGTGGCAATGCCATATATAAATCAGCCAGATACAGCTCATAAACATGATATTTGAATGAATAGGATTGATGTCATAATGGTGAATATTTTGGTCATGAGTAATAGATGATCACTATTGTTTTTGGTGCTGGGCTTAATGTAAACTTCTTAAAATGTCCATATCTCAGCAACCGGAAGCATGATTTGCCCCATATTTGATATGAAAGTATATTATGATACTATGCAAGTGTTTATGTAGCGAACAACATGATCTCATTAATATTCATGGGTGGCAGCGCAAGATAGGAACATGTCCTATCAATATTAATCAATGGGTGGGGCGTAACAAGATAACTAATATGTATCTTAACAACCGTAGGCTTAGCATTATTTGCCTTTTCTTGGGTATAAAGGTATATATGATGATAACTAATATGCAAATGTTATAGCGAACAACATCTTCTTAACAGTACTGGCAGCAGATATGTACTAGGTTTAAAGAGGGCTTGCTGGATTAATGCAATACTTTGTTACCAATCCAAACATGTGTCTAATTTGTTATCATATCGTACATGGTGTAAATGTAGTTTCATGGTCAGATATCTTCATATTTGATTTGGTCATGTTTGTTAAAAGTAGGTAAAAAAGGTAACCATAACTTAAAAGAAGAAATTTAGTCTAAGTTAGAAGAACAACACCAGCCTTTAATTTTATTTCTGTTGTTTATCAGATACAATGGTACCTGTCAAGTATGAAATTGTTCCATCTTGCCATTATTTGATATCGTGTTTACTGTGGTAAAAGTTTTTACATTAAACCATGCCCAATTATTAATAATGTCATATGCAGAACAAACAATATGTCACATCTACACAATCATGGTTATGACATTGATGCATCTCATTGCTATTGAGATAACATGTTTATACAGCAGTTGTTAAATCACACATATATAGACACTTGAACTGAAACTTTGTGCTGTGTACCAATAACTGAATGTGAGCTATAATACCATGTTTGTGACTTTGTTTAATATAAAAGTGCTACACAGTAATTCTGATTGTACATACATGCATGCATGCATACACACATGCATGCCATCAGCATTGGAATCTTAATATTATATAAACAAATAGTTCAATAATACTTAATACATATTTCTTTCATTAGATGGAATCAGATGGAATAACTGTCACTGGAGCTGACATCACTGCTGTTGCTGAAGTCATTCAGTGGCATGCCCCAATCGACTCAGCAGATTCAGCAAAAAAATTTGCAAAACTTGCAGCCAAATTTTTCTGTCTGCTGAAAAATGGTTCATCCATACGCCAGTTTATGGATGGATTAGAGTGCCTTGAGCTTAAGTCTTTAATAGAGAATCATCCTGGTGAGTTTAACAGATATATCACATTGCACATCATGACATGGCATGAGAAAATCAGGTGCATCGACTGATTAAGTATTCAGTAACTGTGATTACTGTGATTAATCGGTGATGTTATTTAAGGAATAAATTTTAAAATGAAATCATGAAACTTTGGAAGGTTTTTCTTAAATAAATAGAAACAAATAATTATAGTTGATCAAAATAAACTGTTCTATAACAATGTTTTAGTGTAAATGTTACGATAATTAACAGCAGACGACAGTACTTTTGAAAGGCCTAACGTAGGTCGAAGGTTACTACTACTGCGCAAAAGCTCATGAATAGTATAACAACAGGTACCTAGGTACGTGACGACAACATGCATAATAACGTGCACAAACGACAGCATATAGTGCGCAGTGTCAGTGTGTCACACTAAACAGTTAACAGTCAACACAAGCCTAGCCTAGCCTAGAAGCTAAATGGAGTCACGGTTTTTAGCCTAAAATCATTCCATTTCAACTAGGCCTATATGCATCACCTTACTCTTTACAAACCTTAACCTGAACTGGTGCATTAAAATGGCAGCCTTGAAAAATTGCGCCCAAAGAAGAATTTTCAGTATTTGCTGAAACTGACAGGTTTGTCTCTTCAATTGTGGTATTATTTGAACTCGCAGAACTAGTGTTCAGCATAGGCCTACCATTGGTGTTGTTTTGGAGCAACTGAAGAGCATGGATCGGCGTAACGTTAGGCAACTTAGGCTTAGGCATGTACAGTGCATTGACTGTGTACATTACTCATTTGAGTCATTAGAGCTGCCTAAAACAATGAGATAGTTGCCTTGACAACAGGTGACCATCTCATGTCTCTCCAATTTGTACTTGGTCCTAATGATTTTTGCATATTAATGAGAATTACTGACTGTTTACGGTGTAATAACAGGTCACTGTTTAACCAATCAGATTGCAGAATCTCAATAACGGATGGCTAAAGGTGGTAGAATCATTCATACAGTTTAAAAAGTGCACTGACCCATACTGTGAGTGTTAAATCTATGTAGTCAGGTTGGCGTGTATGTATGTGATGCCTATCTTGTATGCACGATAACTCAATGAAGGAATAATGGATCATTGTCATACTTAGTGGGTAGATGGCCCATGGTGAGTAGATGAACCCTATTCTTTTGATTTTTTTTTGGTGCTCATATCATGCATATTAATGAGGTTATGGGGTCAAAGGTGAAAATCTTAAAATTGCAATAACTCTGTAACCAAAAGTCAGATTGTATCCTAACTTGGTATGATGGTAGTGTTGGGTAATGACAAGTACATGACCATGTGCATTAAATGACACATTATGCATATTTAAGAGTGGCACAGGGCTCTGACAAAATATTTTGACAATCCAATATTTGTCTTAAATTATGACAACCTTACTAACCATATTGGAATTTCAATGGACTATATAGTGTGTGGTTGTTATGGGCTTTGGTTGTCTGATGCTATGGTAGAGAATTGGTTACATTGGCAATGAATTGAATACAAATATGTGAATAAGTTCCAGAAATTATGGCACTTCAGGGCTACCATACTAATATTGGATTTTCAATGGACTATAGTGTGTGGTTATTAACACCTAAAACATGTCCCTTTATCGACACAGTTAACTCAATGGGCTTTTGGTTGTCTGATTACATTGGCTATGAATTGAATAAAAATATGTGAATAGGTTCCAGGAATGGAATGGTTCTACACAATCTACAGTAGCCACCAAGCAACATTGTACTTAATTTGAGTGGAATTCAGATATACAATAGCTAAAAAGGGCCATTGCAGCTTAATTCCTCTATTAAGTATTGGAAATTGTTCATACTAACAGGTCATTGGAGTAGATGTATTAATGATATTATTGATTTTGGTTAGATGCCCCATGATGAGTAGATGTGCCCTATTGTTTTGCTTGCACATTATCATAAATATTAATGAGTGGGCAGGGCTTAATGTAAAATTCTTATAATGACGATAACTTTGCAACCAAATGTCCGATTATCTTCATACTTTGTATGGTGATGCTAGTTGATAGTAGGTACATGCCTATGTAATATAAAAAAAATCAATCTCATTAATATTCATGAGTAGGTTGTTACCGCAATAAATAGCTTGTAAACGTGGTATCTCAACAACGATACATTGGATCAAGGTCATACTTGACAGGTAGATGCCCCATGATAAGTTGATGTGCCCTATTGTTTTGCTTGTGTATATCATGAATATTAATGAGTGGGCGGGGGCTTCGTCAACATGCCAATGGCTTTCCAGCCAAACGTCCGATTATCTTCATACTTGGTTTCAATTGTGTACTGCTAACCTTGAATACTTCTGTGTACATGCATTATAATCCATAGAAAACATAACACCAAGCGTGAACCTCAAGATAGTGCAATAGCAACTAGTGTTTGCACCGGGTACAAAAATCGAACCCGGGTACCCGGATCCGACTACCGTCTCAGTTCACTATATTAACTGTAAAAAAAATTAAAAGGTCATGTATGGGATTTAGTGTTACGTGAACATAATTCAGAGATTTGCTTCATCGGTTCTCTGTATTGCATGATATTCCTAAAATATTACCAGTGGAAAAATAGTTCATGTACTATATGTACATTCCACAAGTAACTGTCCCATCAAAATACCCAAACAAATTCATGTAGGCCTAAGAAATACTGCTTTATTTTGATTTGCAATGGCCTTGAGTCGTATTAACAGCAGGCATATTATTCACTGAAGTAACTTCTACAGTAGCTACAATGTACTAAACTAGGGTACACAGTCAGTTTACCATAATTCATTCCTGTAAGTCAATTCCTACAATTGTCCGATCATTGACCTATAACATAAAATGTTATACAACATTACTTTTTGAACTAACATTTGTAGAAACCTAAAATAAACAAATTCAACGCATTTTGCATATTTTCAAACATTGACCTTAAATGACCCCTAAGATGACCTTTGTCTCCTGGTCAGAGGATCATTTTGTCCCAGTTTCGTCAAAATCAATCGAGGCATGAGCAAGAAGCATTTTGAACAAAGTATAAATAGACAAGCACATAGGCTCAATCTGCATAGCTGGTTAGTGGTATGAGCCTAACAAAACTGACATGATACATTAAGAGGCATACATGTACTAAGCTCATCACCATAATGTTCAGTATTTTAAGAAAAGTTCTGAATATTGCATTCTCAGATTCTATGAAGAAAGTTTTGTCTGGTCCGTTGCCATTATTGGATGCAGACACTGTGTATAATCTTTTTGATATCAACTTCAGCATAGAAGATAGCAATGACAAACAGGGCGAGGAAACTACAAATTTTTCATTTCTAATGTGGCTACAGGAAGTCAATGAAGGAAGTAAGTATTATGTGTTTATGGTTGACATCTGGTTGTATGGATATTATTAGGATTTGGAGATTTCACCAAGATGGGGTTTTGTGTGCACTGGTATGATCCTGGGTGATCACCTTTGGCTATCTATTTACAATCTTGGACAAAACTGTTGGGACACTTTACTTAACTTCACCTGACAATTTGATATATTTCGCCCCAATCCCCTTTACAATGTAGTTTTTGGTTCAGATGGCGAAGGCTCAGGAACCTATGCGATCATGATGGCGTATGTATGTATGTGTGTGTGTGTGTGTATGTGTGTGTGATGGTTTGCTCGTAAACACAGTATCCCAAAAATGATACATTGGATCAATGTCATACTTGACAGGTAGATGCCCCATGATGTGTAGATGTGCACATTGTTTTTATTGCGTATATCATGAATATTAATGAGTGGGCGGGGCTTAACGTAAAATTCTAAAAATGGCAATACCTTTGCAACCAAACGTCCAATTATCTTCATATTTGATATGGTGATGTTAGTTGATAGTAGATACTTGACCATATAATCAAAATATTTTATATCATTAATGTTCATGAGTAGGTGTGGCTAATATGTTATCACAGAAAATATCTTGTAAACACGGTATCTCAACAACATGTTGGATCAATGTTATACTTGGCAGGTTACCCCATTACTTGCACATATTATGAATATTAGTGAATGGCCTGGGCTTAATGTGAAATTCTAATTGGTTTGATGACATTGCACTACATGGCCATGAAATCAAATTATTTATGTCTTTGGAGCTTACATCATCACATCATACTGTATGTGCATATATTATGGCATCGGAACCACAACACCTTTTGGTTTTCTGGTTAATGTAAATATCAGAACATTTCTCCAATACAAGATTATCTGATATTTAGGATGAATTGAATTCACCAACATTTAAGTGGGGAGCAGGGTGTCCCAAGTTTTGTCCAGGATTAGTGGGATAGTGTGCAACATCATTAATATCACAAAAGTGAGGGTGCCAGATAGAGATAAACTAGAAAAAGCTTATGAACATGATATAAGTTGGATGGATGTGACACTTCGTATATATATACGTTGGTCATGAGTAGTAGATGCTCCCTGTTGTTTCAACACAAATGATCAATTCATGTGTGTAACTCACATACATTTGCATGTGAGTTAATAAATCATTGGGATGGACATTTGTATTTCAGTTTCAAGCATAAAGCAAGATATTTGATACATTCCATTTATTTTGCAGAACACAACTTCAACCTTGGAGATTTCATGCAGTGGTTTAGCGGTGCTAGATATATCCCACCAGGTGGATTTCCGACCAAAGCAAAAATTGAATTTTGTGACAAGAACCGCATGCCCACTACATCAACATGTGCATTAGTGCTAACTCTGCCTCGCAACCTAAACTCTGAGGAGTTCGCAGAAAAAATGGTTGTCGCGTTAACAGCTATTGATTTTGGGATGATGTAAATAAACAACTACTGAAACTGAGGCTAGTCTAGCTGTGACCGGATCACAGAGACTACATGTGACATGTAAATAATCTTCTGTTCTTTCAAGTGATCATTATGTGAGCTATTATGATCATTCTTGTCTACATGTACATATAAACCACCCACTCACACTCATTCAAATGTGTATGTTAGGGGCTTTTTCATAATTCGCCGGCCACAGCCGTCGCGGAGCAGATTAGTCCAGTCCAACCTGTGCATATTTTCTATGACATCATCAAGCACCGCCGAAAATTCCCGACGATAAATGAGCAAGCAAGCAGACACGCTATTGTCCACTACACAAAAGAAGTCTGCACTGAATAGAACAGCTTACTACGTGATGAAAAGAACTGCACTGAAAGAGCCATTGTAACGGCTGACTGCACTCCTTTATGTTGGGTTTACTGCTACTGAGTGTCTTATGAGTTACTGTATAGTGAGGCTGCTGAGAAATTGCGTGGAAATAAACAAACCTGTTCTATGTTGTTTACATAAAACAGGTAGCCTACATATGTATTGGGATTGTAATTTTCTGGCTTTTCCTCTTCATCAATCAATCCATGTTGAAATAATTATAATGCAACAAAGGGACTCTACAGATGCTGAGTTTCATAGACCAGTAGTATTGATAAAGGAAAGCTTTTTTAAAAAGGTTGCATTTGTGTCTCTGTTGTATTTTTTCAAACAGAATTGTACAAACGTATACTCACGCATCTTTTCACACGAATCCCGATCTCGGGGTGGGGACAAGTGTGACTGTGTCACATGCTTAATGTGTCCATTGTACCCCTGCACCCGTGATGCCACCGCCGATTTCGTGTGAAATATAAATATTTTTGACTTTATTAAATCAATGTGAAATTATGAAGATAAAATGCGCCGTGAAAAAAAAACGTTCCCCAGTTGCGAGGGAGGCGGCCACAGGTGTGGAGGGGCTGTGGCCGGCGAATTATGAAGAGGCCCCTTAGTCGTGGATGGATTTTTATAAAACTTGGACATTGTTGCATCATGTGAGATGTTCAAAATAGTTAGGTAACAGGATACCTAGATGCAGTGGCGTAGCCAGGTTTTTTTCATAGGGGGGCACAGGGTGGGCACCGAAGTAATCTAGGGGGAACCGAATTTATAGCTAAATCGTAACGTAGGCCTATACCAGTCCCTGTGTGACTGTATCACGCTGACACTCAGTGGCATATCTGGGGGGGGGGGATGGGTGGGCAAGGGTGTATTTTCCCGGTGCTTCTCCGGGGGGACATACATCTAAGCGGAGTGCTACCATCGTTTTGCGTGTAGCGTAATTTTTGGGTCAAAAGTCACCTCTAGATCGCCGGAAAGGACACTTCCCAGACCTTGCATCCTTTATTAAAAATCCTTGATGAAAATCATAATCATGCCAATGACATTTATATTGTGAAACTATTAGATAAGAAGATTTGTTTTTAAATTAGGCCACACGAAAATAAAAAATAAATGGTGATCGACCCCTCCCTGTCTACCAAATGTGACACTATCTAAGCGGAGCGCCACCTTCGGTTGGCACGTAGTGCACCTAAAATTGTTGGGCTAAAAATACCTCCTAGACCGCCGGAAATGACACATCCCAGGCCTTGCAAGTTGTATCTAAACATCATTTATTTTAAGATCTCATGTCATGCCGTGCAGAATAAGTTTAGAGGAAAACAATATATTAGTGACCCTCTGATTCAGGGCTTCAGGAATCTAAAAAAAATGGGAGGACATGTCTCTCAAAATCGACGCCCATGCTACCTACAATAATGCACTTTTGGTATAAACATTCTTTGATATTATAATTAGTGTAAATCGTGCAGGAACTATCTATTGTCAAATAAAAATTGTGAAATACAAACAAAAAACGGCCACAATACACAATCTATTTTCATGACATATGAAGGAACATTATTTTACCAGTTACTGTATCAGGAAAGCCCATACTTTCCTATTAGGCCTACTCATTTTACGGCAGAAAATAATGTAGCACCGTCAGACCCCCACCCCCCGATTAAATCCTTCTCTCCCCCTTTTTCTTTCCCCTTCTCTTCTCCTTCCTTCACTTTGCCCTGTAATTTGAGCCAGTTTTCCCGGTCAAACCCGCCAAGGGACAGAGTGCCCCCTGACACTGACGCTACTGCTGACGCTGTTGTTATTGCAACACATCGGACAGTATACGGTACTACACAAAGTTTACAAAAATAATGTGCGAACTTCTGATTGGCGGATAGCAATGTGTCATTCTAGGAATTTAAGTAATGACATAAGCACGGCGTGGGCTTCCCCTGAATGTTTGTAACCCGTGTTTTATTCGGTCAAAACAAACAATTTGTGTCAAGTATATTTTCGAGTTTTTTAAATTTTGTCACGGGGGGCACCGAGATTTTGTGACCCCCTCCCCCCGTGGCTACGCCACTGCCTAGGTGTCATTTTAGGACATTTTTTGAAACTTTACAAGCAATGCATCAATTTTTGGTTCCGTTGCACCTATGCAGTCTAGTCGGCGTGTGTGTGTGACCATTGCTTGTGAACACAATATCTCAAGAATGAAATGTAAATGATAGGTACATTCTTATAGGATGAAAACTTAATCTCATTAATATTCATAAATGGGTAGGGACATATTGATATCACAGTACAATACAATATTGATTGTACACTTTTATGCATATATGCATTCTGGTTATTCAATTAATTGTCACTGGAGCTGACATCACTGCTGTTGCTGAAGTTATTCAGTGGCATGCCCCAATCGACTCCGCCAAAAAAAATTGCAAAACTTGCAGCCAAGTTTTTCTGTCTGGTGAAAAATGGTTCATCCATACGCCAGTTTATGGATGGATTAGAGTGCCTTGAGCTTAAGTCTTTAATAGAGAATCATCCCAGTGAGTTTAACAGATGTGCACTTTGTTGCTGGATATACCAAAATGCACATGGCATGAGAATCATGTGCATTGAATGATTAAGTATTCGGTAACTGATTACTCATAATCAATTGGTGATGTTGTTCATTCACTCCTATAGTTTAAAAGGTACAACAAACTGATGCAATATTTAGTCTAGTCTAGTATAATCCACTGTTTGCACTTGGGGTGGGGGTCGAAGATTATTGTATGCTTGCAGAAATAATATACAATTTGCATTCAAGTTACTTTGTGCTTTTATGCATTCTGGTTATTCAATGGTGTAAGTGTACAATGGAGTACTGTATGTTGTACAGACACTTTCTTAACTCTTTTAACATGTACATGACAATTAGTTGTACTTCATTTTGCAGACTCTTAAAAACATGTTAACCACATATTAACTTGTTCTGTTGCAATAATGATTAAGTAGTAGAGTGCCAATCAATAGACCTGTTGTTGTTATGCCTGCCATTATTACATTATATAACCTTTTAATTCCATCCAAGTTGACATCTTGATATATTATGCCAAAGATTTTCAAAGAACTTCAATACATACTTTGACTTAATAAATATATTACATAAAATGTGTTTCTGCTGTCTTTGTTATTCATTGTATGCAATCAAATACTAACTAGAGAATGAAATGGTACCAAACTTATTCAGATACATATCATAAATGATAGATATATTATATATTTAGATAATCGCTTATATTATATTTGTCCATGTTGCTAGAAAAGAGACTTCTTATCCACTGAATTGGTAATATGGTGGGGACATCCACTATTTCAAAGTTGTGATGTCAAGCTGTATATAAACGTTTTGGGGGTTTGGCGATCTCAGATTACCTAAGAAGATACTTTCTATAGCAGCTGTTTGGATTCATGACTATTTTTTAGGAATTATTTTGTTATAACACTTAGTACATATGTATGTAACAAACCTGCAGATATACAACAGTTTGGTTACTATTATTATTAGTGTTGTATTACTTAGTTATCATTGAGATTTGAGTAGTTATTAAGCCCCACCCATTAAATTACAATTTGGGGCAAGCACCAAAATCATCACAGACCATATATAATATTCATTGCCAACATATTTTATGTACCAACTATACTGATATATCAATCAAGAGTCATTGTTACAATCAAATGATTGAGGCACAACCACACACATATGCATACAACTAGGTATTCATATACTACCGAGGACACACACACTAAAGCACTCCTCTTTCTAACCGTAACCCTAACCTGAATCTAACCCTAATCCTAACCTTATCAAAATCTACTGTTTTTCAACAGAGGACCACCAAAACCCTTTGTTCTCCTATAGAGGACCAGAAAATCCTTTGTTCTGGTCCTCTATAGTATATACATACCGGTACACCAGTATACTGTACCAACACTACATTGGAAAGAGGGTATCATTGATAATTATTATTTTCAAAATCCTACCCTAAAATTGCCAAACAAATTCTGACAAAGCCAAATTGTGTCCCAAGAAACTTGGATAACCACTGAGAATGAAAATATTATCCTACGCTAGATGATACATATTGCCTATCACATTGTGAGAACTATGTTGATGGGTTCCTGGTTCTTTGCTTACTGCAGTGTTTCCCAACCTGGGGGTAAATTACCCGAGGGGTAATGAGCCGATTTTTTGGGGGTAATGGCACTGCTGCCGACAGAAAAAATATAATTGTCAGCTTCTTTGTATTTAATTGGGACATTGTTATTTAGCTGAATTATAGTTTGAAATAAATGTCATAAACTACAACATCATAGGGGGTGTTTGAAAAATCATAACTCGCTAACCCAGTGTATCCTAATTAGTCAAAATTAGATTCATATTGAATGAGGCACGGCCATAGCGACCACTACGGTCGCATGACACTGATGTGGCACTTTGATATTATCCTATCATTCCCTTTGTTTCGTATAATTTCTTGATCCGCCTTAAATAAAAATGAACATATCGAACAAACACTTATGAACGGTTAGTCACTAACTGACTAACATAAACCAGAGGCGAAAGGCCTCAATGTGGTTTCTTGCTTCTGACATATTGGCATGTACTGTACAACATTTACTCTGTATCCACACCAAGTATGGTAATCTTCTAACATTTGGTTCTTGTCCCAAAATATCAACCGTGTCGGACCTTGTCACTGGGAGTTATTCCATTAAATGTCTAAAAATCAACCTTTTTGACCACTATTTGACCTTTGATCACATGACTGTTAAGTTGAAAACCATTCCCCTATCCTATTCACAACTTGTCCCAAAATATCAACTGTGTTTGACCTTGTCACTGGGAGTTAATGCATTAAATGTCTAAATATCAATCGTTTTGACCACTAATTGACCCTTGGTGACCTTGGATCATTTGACCGTTAAGTTGAGAAACGTTCCCCTAACCCATTCACAACTTGCCCCAAAATATCAACCGTGTCGGACCTTGGCACAGGGAAGTTATTGCATTAAATCAACCTTTTTGACCCCTAATTGACCTTTGGTGACCTTGGATCATATCACCGTTAAGTTGAAAAACGTTCCCCTACCCCATTCACAACTTGTCCCAAAATATCAACCGTGTTGGCCTTGTCACTGGGAGTTAATGCATTAAATGTCTGAAAATCAACCTTTGTGACCACTAATTGACCTTTGATCACATGACCGTTAAGTTGAAAAACGTTCCCCTACCTCATTCACAACTTGACACAAAATATCAACCATGTTAATGCATTAAATGTCTGAAATCCAACCTTTTGAATAATTGACCTTTGGTGACCTTGGATCATATGACCGTTAAGTTGAAAAACGTTCCCCTGCCACACTCACAACTTGTCCCAAAAAATTGACCTTGTCAATGGGAGCTATTGCATTAAATGCCTCAATATCAATCGTTTTGACCACTAATTGACCTTTGGTGACCTTGGATCATATGACCGTTAAGTTGAAAAACGTTCCCCTAACCCATTCACAACTTGCCCCAAACTATCAACTGTGTCGGACCTTGTCATTGGGAGTTATTGTCATAAATGTGTCAAAATCAATATTTTTGACCACAAATTGACCTTGGATCATAGGACCGTTAAGTTGGAAAATGTTCCCCTACCCCATTCACAACTTGTTCCGAAATATCAACTATGTCGGACCTTGTCACTGGGAGTTATTGCATTAAATCAACCATTTTGACCACTAATTGACCTTTGGTGACCTCTATCAAAATATTGACAAACGTTTTTTTCTTTGCCCCTTTTCTCCTAATATAAGCATATTTTTGGGGGGATTTGACCTTTTGACCTTGGGGTCCGTGGTAGTTTGAGATGGTGATTCCAGAAAACAACACGACAAGTCTGTACGATCATCCTAACTGTTCTTATTATGAAGAACAAACATTGACCTTGTATAACTTCGCACACGAAGGTCGCACGGGGATTACATTAGCGTAACTCCCAACCCTTACAGACATTTAGTTCTCAAGTTATCGCCAAAATACTAGTTTTTGACCACTAATTGGCCTTTGGTGACCTTGGATCATATGACCGTTAAATTCGAAAACGTTCCCCTACCTCATTCACAACTTGTCACAAAATATCAACTGTGTCGGATCTTGTCACTAGTAGTTATTGCATTTCAATATTTTGGGTTTCTTGACCATAACTGACCTTCGGTGTCCTTTGCAAGCACCAAAAACAATATGGTTCTTCTACTCACTATAGTGCATATGTACACTAAGTATGACAAACTTCTAGCATTCCCTTGTTGAGTTATCGTGTACCAAAGCCAAGCGTCACACGCACGTACACACACCAAGTTGAATGCATAGGTTTCTTTTGCTAAAGCAATAAACCCAAAATTACATATTAAACCTGACAACAAAGTATATGTGTGCATTGATGGAAAGTTGGAGGGGACACGCTGTGCTGATGAATCCACTCAAAGGTGATTGCTAATCAGTATACTGTTGAAAAAAGTTACAGCATTGTTGATACAAAGTGATACCATTATGTCCATCATCTTGGGTGATGTCCAATCCTTCTAGAAATTGCCTCCCCTCATCATCAAGCTCAATTGTACACTCTGGAATGCAAACATTATTACAAGTTTGTATAGGTGGGATTGAACCATTATCATCTACACCATAGTCTGGGTCTGGAAGACTTTCCGGAAAGCTGTTATCCACAAGGTATGCTTGGGTATATAGTTGTAAAGGTGACAGTCCTTCTGTTCTGAGAATATGATGGTTCCACTGCATCACAAACAGTTGTAATGACCTGTTGATACGAGGTAGATACACAGTTTGCAAAGCAAGTAACTGTGCCTCTTGTTCCCTATTGAACATGCCATCACTTTCCATTTGCATAAACAAAGTCCGATAAGAATGTAGGCAAGTGATATATACATCTCGCCACAGGCGTTCAATGCGCTGATTATGCACTGAGCGACCAGTGATGACACTACCCCGTCTCAACCCTCTTCTTTCTAACATATACTCAGCAACAGCAATGTTCTCTGTGCCATAATCACATCTGACTCTGGATGGCAGACCAAATTCACCAACTGCTCTTTCAAACAAAGCAAGTACAGTATCTGCACGATTATTTGTGTTACATTCTAGGTATACTACAGTTCTTGAATAGCCATCTATACAGCCATGAATAACAAAGCGCCAAGGGTTGATCAGTTTGTGGTTGCCATCAAAATGCCTGTAAAAACAGAAAGCATACATTGTGTGAGCCATCTTTCCATGACCAAATTAATTTAGTATTAAGTTTTGAATTAATTGTGTTTGTTTCACATGTTCATTCAAACAAATAATTTCATTATTAACATTTATGATACAGTACACCATTGACCAGATCAATAAGGTTTATTGTTTGTTTTAGTCAATATAGCAGAAATATTTGACATTATACACAGTTTAATAAATATTTCATTAACATTCATCTATATGAACACAACAACCGATAACATGCATGCTTCTACTCGCAATACTGCAAAATATGGCCAATATTCATCAATTCCTTGTTGACTTATTGCATGCCAAATTCTTATGTTAATAAATTAATGCCTGCCCCATTGTAAATTTACATAAAACCTAGTAATATTTGGGCTATTTATTAGCACACTAAGTTGTGACAACAAGAACACAAAGTTGTGTCCAAGAGATTCTTTACCCATGGAATTAAAAAATTCTATGTATAAACTAGAACACCAATGGTGCAGTGGCTCATACTGTGAATGTTAAATGTTGATAAGGGTAGTCAGGTTAAAGCAACATTATTCCATAGTGGCCTGCCTGATATTATTTTCAACCAGAAAACCAAAAGGTGTTGTGGTTCCAATGCCATAATATATGCACATATGATGTAGTGCGATGTCATCAAACCAATTAATGATAGTTATTGCTGTTTTTAGAATTCACATTAAGTCCAGGCCACTCACTAATATTCATAATATGCACAAGTAAAACAATAGTGCACATATATGCATAATGGGGCATCTACCTGTCAAGTATGACATTGATCCAATGTATCATTATTGGGATACCATGTTTACAAGCTATATATTGTGATAACAAACCAGGTCACACCTACTTATGAATATTACTGACATTGAATTTGTTGATTACATGGGCATGTACCTAGTATCAACTAACATCATCATATCAAGTATGAAGATAATCGGATGTTTGGTTGTAAAGTTATTGGCATTTTAAGAATTTTATGTTAAGCCCTGCCCACTCATTAATATTCATGATATGTGCAAGCAAAACAATAGGGCACATCTACTCATCATGGGGCATCTACCTGTCAAGTATGACATTGATCCAATGTATCCTTCTTGAGATATCATGTTTACGAGCTAGCCGTCACACACACACACACACACACACAGGTGTACATCTCACAGGTTCCGAGGACTTCATTGTCTTTTTCTTTATCCTAACCTACTATACCCTAACCTTAACAATACACTCTCCATTGTATTTCAACCGAGGACTTCTTGTTCCTATTGAATTTTCTGACCGAGGACCTCAAAAACCTTTGATCTAATCCTCGGAACCTGTGCAATGCAAGTACACACACACACACAGGTGTACATCTCACAGGTTCCGAGGACTTCATTGTCTTTTTCTTTATCCTAACCTACTAGTCCCTAACCTTAACAATACACTCTCCATTGTATTTCAACCGAGGACTTCTTGTTCCTATTGAATTTTCCGACCGAGGACCTCAAAATCCTTTGTTCTAGTCCTCGGAACCTGTGCAATGCAAGTACACACACACACACACATACACACACCATCATGATCGCATAGATTCCTGAGCCTTCGGCATCGAAACCAAAAATGTATATCATATATACCAATTACATTTTCAAAGAAGCTCTAGATGACCTTTGCCTCATTTTCTAAACACTTCAAAACCGTCATTACTTCTCAAACAATGATAGATGATCTCTCAATTACCTCAAATGACCCCTAGATGACCTTTCACCTCATGTTGATGAACACTCTTTACATTCAAGGAATATGACCCTGAATGACATTTCACCTAAAAATCCTGAACACTCCGAAAGAAGCACTACTAAACCAGTATGATTAGTACCAACTTTCATCAATGTCCACTTATTTCTATGGGAGAAGAAGCATTTTTTGTATTTTCAAATAATGACCTCAAATAACCCCTAGATGACCTTTGACCTTAAATATCTGAACACCCCTGATGTCCCCTTACCCATGGAACATTGGATCCAAGTTTCATAAAAATTCCTTCAAAGCATTTGTGAGTAGAATCATTTTAAGTGTGAACAGATAGAAACTGTAAGTAGACAGAGAGATATATAGGATTCTTTGACCAATATGGGGCATGCTAAGTGAAAATATTGTCATTTCACATATTTACTCCTTTAAGCCGTGCACTCATTAATATTCATGAGACCTTCACCAAAATAGGGTTCATAAACTACCCATGACCAACCCATATACTGATTATGATATCAATCCAACATACTGTTCTCGAGATATCATGTTATGAATAATTAATGATTGTATGTTCACTGCTGGGCACGTACATTTATGCTTGTAATTCTGTCCTCTGCTAGTCACCAATGTACATTTACGTATTTACGCCATTAATTCTTCCTTCTAATACTCAACGTTAGCAAAACATACTGTACACATTATATATACCAAATGATAGCTAAATGCATTTGGTTACCTAAATATTAACATTATAGATATTTGATTTGAAGCCATGCCTACTCATTAATATTCATGAAACCTGCACCAAAAACAATATGGTCATCTACCCATGACCAACATATACCAAGTATGATAACAATACAACATGCCAAACTTGGGATATTGCGTTTGCAAGCTATATGGTCAAACACACATGTTTCTGACAGAGGACCTCATTGAAATTTAAACCCTAAAATGATAGACCCTAACATTGACAATACCCTAACCTTTGTTTGTCTAGGTGAGGACCAACTGTTTCCATTGAACATACAGCAGTGAAAGAAACATCAAATTTACATTCTTGTAATAATTCTTACCATAAGGAATTTGGAGATGGAACATTGTATGTTCGACGAATAATTGAGTGTCTTCTTCTTAAGGCCACTCCAATTGGATCGACACGGCGAAGACTTGCCCTTATACGAAAAACTTGAATTCTATGTCCACAGGCTATCAAAGCTCCACGCATAAGTGTTTGTCCACATCGTTGATTTACTCTGAGAATGTCCTGCACTTCTCTGTCTAATTCTTCATCTGTCAGCTCATGGTGGTTGGAACCCACAGCCATTCCAAGTGAATGCCGAACATTGCGCACTGTACGGGATGAAACACCCAGAAGATCCGCTATTCTCTGCCAATTAAACCCCATGTCACGCAAGTATTCAAGCTGTTCTTGTGTTATAATCATCTTTGGCCTACCTGCATGCTCAGATCTATATGTGTTGCATGAATAGGACTCAGTGTTCTGTCTGAAAGTATACTGCATTTGTTTAAACTCTAACCAATCAACCAACTCTTGAACTATACTGAGCATCATGAAAATACTAGTGGTCATCTGTATAATAGAATCACATCCAATAGAAATTGACAGTTCTTCACTTCTTAAAGCTAACATTTGAACTGACTCTAAATAATCCTGTGCATGCCTACTATAGAATTCAATGTGGTTAATGTTTGTTGTGTCAATATTAACAGCTTGGCCATAAAAACGAAGCATGGAAGTTAAGAAAGTGTTAACATCAGGTCCATTGCTTTGTACAGGCGGCATACACATTGCCATTGGTAATGAAATAATCAGCAGAATAAACATTGAGGAATCCATCTTGCCAGTCACTAACCTACAGTATGAGGGAAAAAATAAGAAAAATAATTTGATTTGATAATTTAATTTGCTTACAATTTCTAAAGAAAGTCTGATGGCATGCAATCTTCAACTTGTTGGATCAGTCATTGGTCATGCTGTCTAGAGCTAGAATGCAACAGCCAACAGGTTAATTTTTAAGTCTACTCTATAATGTTGAATAATCAAACTGGGGATTTAACCCAGATTCCTGGCTGGTGGGGAAAAAGGTCTCATATGGATGGATGTGCGACCCCACTTTAATTGTGATCTTTATATTTCTTGCTATATGGGTCATTCTATAAGTAAAGGGGCCAATGTGTAACATTGCATACAGTACAGTATTTAGTCACAAAATCCATGAATCACCTTTTATAAAACCAGAAAACGCAAACAATCAGTGGTTCTGATACATGTTCCAAGTAGGTATGACATTGATCCAATGTATCATTGTTGAGATACTGTGTTTACAAGCTATTTATTCCGATAACATGCCAGGCACAGCCTACTCATGAATATTATTGGGGTTGAATTTGTTGATTATATGGGCGTGTATCAACTATCAACTAACATCACTATACCAAGTATGGAGATAATCGGACATTTCGTTGCAAGGTTATCAGCATTTTAAAGAATTTTATGCAAAGCCCTGCCCACTCATAACTATTCATAATATGTGCAAGAAAAAACAATGGGGCACATCTATTCATCATGGGGCATCTACCTGTCAAGTATGACCTTGATCCAATGTATCATTGTTGAGAATTTGAGATACTGTTTTTACAAGCTATTTATTGCAATAACTCACCAGGCCATGCCTACTCATGAATATTAATGAGGTAGAATTTGTTGATTACATGGGCATCATGCATGTACCTATACCAAGTATGAAGCTACTTGGACATTTGGTTGCAAAGTTTAATTATCAGCATTTTAAGAATTTTACTTTAAGCCCTGTCAACTCATTAATTTTGGGAATGGAAGTGGAATGTTACCCAATGTTTTCTTCTATATTTGGTTTAATTTTAATAACATGTGATATACTCTGTCAAAAGTGAAATCATGAGACGAAATGGGACCGGGTTCAGTGTAGGCCTTTAGCGGGCGTCCGGTCGTCCGAGACGACCAGAATATGTGAAGGACTACCAAGTTGCTAAATTGATTGAACGTTTGGTCGTCCTTCGGATTTTTATAAATTGCTATTATTATTATTATTAATATATCACAGTATACTTTGAAAACTACACGAAAGTATATCTAATTCCATTACAAATCGTAGGCTAAACATGAGCCTAGATCAACAAAAGAAAATTAAACGTACAAATCTGCCCCACATCAGTTTATTTCACCATACAAACTTTTCTAGAACGATGTATCAGCATGAGATAATTGCATGAGCGAGTTAACTTTAGAACGAGAGACACGTGTTGCGCGGATTCCTACCGGCAGGTCTGCATGAAATAGTATAAGAAACACCGCATCATCAGTGTTTGTGCTGAAATGCCGCTACGTACGCACGCAGTTTAATCAAAATTGGCATGGGCTACTACAGTACTACATGGGCTACTACAGTACTACATGGGCTACTACAGTACTACATGGGCTACTACAGTACTACATGGGCATGTACTACATCATGATGGTGATGTTATTTGTAGACCTGTTCATTTTTGTCTTTCTCAAAATAAAACTGATTTAACGGTTAGGTGCGCAGACTTTGGGTGGGCCATGTTCCATATACATGTAGGCCTAGGCCTACTACTACTAGTACTAGTTAGTATTATGCTGGTATTGATAATACTGGCCCTGGCTAGGCCTATTAAGTATTATTAATATTACAATACTAAGTTAGGCCTAGTAATAGTATTACTAGGCTACGTAGGCTAGTGTATACTAGGGTCCTGGTTGAGGATCCGGACTAGCCGACCTACCTAACGTTAGGTCTAACGTTATGGCAGATGTGAGCCTTATAAGTTATATTATAACAATGATAATATAGTAGACCTAGCCTAAGTTATAATTTAAACTAACTTAGGCTAGGGCCTAGGCCTAACTTTAGCCTATGCTAGGCTAAGTTACACTTAAAAATTACAGTAACCTACGGTGGTAGGCTATGCCTAGACTCCTACTCCTAGCCTGGCCCTAGGCCTAACGTTAGGACTTTTTGCGACATTTGGGGAAAAACGAGTTTATTGTTTGAAGAAATTAGTTCAGCTAGGGCCTACATGGAATTTTAGTTTACTAACCTTTTATTGGTTGGATCAAATAAAAATGGTAGTTTAATTCAAGAATCAAGGATTACATTTAATTTAGCCTAGGCTAGGGCTAGGCTACAGTCAGTACACACGTAAGTTCGTAACGTACAGGACTGACATGTAACAAGTTAGGGCTAGGATGAATGTTGCCACTCGTGTTTTTCAAATTTCACCAAACGGGTGCTTACATTTCACCAGATTTATTAGATATCGACTGCAAAATCAATCAAATCATTTGTGTAGAAATCTAGATAAAGTGAAGATTTCACCAGATCTCGAGCGATATCCTTTTCTTCATGAAACTTCACCCAGAGTAGCAACGCTGTGCAGGATAGGCTATTCAATTCAACGCAGGTGACCAATGTCTGATCATGTAATCTGCTAGCGTCAAAATATTAAACTTTCTAAATTGAAAACAATATTATGAAAAGATGGTAATAAAAAAAGATTGTCATATATATTAAAAAAGCTAGTAATATATTTTAGGAACAATTGCCAGATGCGAAAATATTGCAATATATATACGAAAATATTGCAATATATATATATGAAAAGATAGTAATATATATGAAAAGATAGTAATATATATGAAAAGATAGTAATATATATTAAAAGATAGTAATATATATGAAAAGATAGTAATATATATTAAAAGATAGTAATATATATTAAAAGATAGTAATATATATGAAAAGATAGTAATATATATGAAAAGATAGTAATATATATGAAAAGATAGTAATATATATGAAAAGATAGTAATATATATGAAAAGATAGTAATATATATGAAAAGATAGTAATATATATGAAAAGATAGTAATATATATGAAAAGATAGTAATATAT
>JAODAF010110727.1:0-10687 GCA_027574765.1 Molpadia intermedia | reverse complement strand
ATCGCTTGCATTAAACCCCGACCGTTGATTATCCTGTGATAACCTCACTCTAGAAAGTTGATTAACCCCTAATTAATTGTTCATCATTAGATGGCTAAGTTCACTTTATGCGTTGATAAATCAACCACTTCTGATGTAGAAAACCGAGTTTGTATAAATCATATTATGCATCAAAAATGACGAAATCACGTTGGTTATCTAAATAAACTTTTTACGTATATAACTCTTTGAAATGAGCAACGTCGAATTTTCAAACTTTAATAATGAAAGCTATTTGACGCATTAAGTTTGTTTCAGCGTCATATAAGACAACCAAAGCGCTCAAACCAGGTTATTTATTTAACACCAAGACTTTGACGTTAGTTTGATAAAAAATATCAAATTCAACGCTTGAAATAACGTTAGATCAACGTCTCAACCCAACCACAACGTTCACTGGTTCATATGTGAAATGTCGGTTAGGTGTTTTTGCCACTATTTTATTTCCCTAAGTTGGATCTCGTCATCATAGCAATGTGTTCGAAAATTACATCGAGGTATAAATATGAATTTGGAACTTACCCTATTTTCCAAACACAAAGATGCTGGAAGATTTTCGGCGTTTAGAATGATCTTCTCCAAGAACCCAAGAAATTCATCGACGTGTAAGCCATCTCTACCCATTGTCTTTTGGTCCTCGTCTTGTTCGTTAACCTCTGTGATATATTGATTATACACATTTAATGACTGTAAATCAGAAAGCTGCACGTTGACCGCGAGTTTACCGTTTTCCTTCATGTGACGCACTTTCTCTGAGAGATGCGCTTCCAAGATTCCACTCGCTGCATCAGTTGTGCTACCCCATATGCTACCATCCGAGACAATGGTTATCAACATCTCTAGATTAGTATCTTCTATAGCATACAGTATCTCATCTAGACCAGTAATACAAGGCGAGATTATTTCTTCAAGTGTCCTTGGTGTGAGGTCAGAGAACGCAACCTTTTTTGCGTCGTATCCTACCGTGTGAATTAACCCAAATTTAGCAGACGTGGGTAGGGATTTACGTAGGCTCGAAATCATTTGCTTAATGCCATTTGCGTCGTTGTCAGTATAAATGGTACAACCACGCCTTAAGAGGAAGTCCTTGGTTCTTGACGTAACAACTGATATAGATTGATCTTCCGTTAACAAGGCGATGTGCCGAGCTCCATTTTTGCAAAGCCATCGAGCAATAGCTTGCCTGAGGCCAGCATGACCACTATTAACGATATAAAAAACATTCGGTTGGAAAATAGTTTGCGTGCAAGTCATCTTATCTAGAGAGAATAATGTGGCCGATGGAACATCTAGGGTTCCGGAAGGTGTACGAGCTTCTTTCATGTCACTGATTGCGTTGTCGATTTGGTTGATCGAATAAGACGGAATATTCAATGGAGCAAAGATGCCTTCTTCTAGCAGTTCAGCAACTTTTTCTAATAGTTTCTTAAACGAGGACGAATTTGCAATGGCCATGTTATGAATGTCTATGAACAAATGTGATGTATTACTTGATGATGATGGAGTAGACTTTGGACTTCCTGATTCACCTGGTCCTGAAAGGTGACAAATCCTACCTCCTGATTTCAATACTATACCCCTTTGTGTCACTGAACTGGAATTAGATTGCAAAACGACATCAAAATTGGTATTCCCTGATAGATGTTTAATTCCATTGTCAGCCGTTGATTCAGTATCATTCACTACTACCATGACATCGTCAATATCCTCGAATATTTTCGCTTCCTCTTTACTCTCTGCATAAATTGTGACGTCAGCTCCTACCAATCGTCCAATTTGTGATGCTGCAAGCGTTAAAGTTGGATGCAAGGAATAGAGCATCAATTTCTCACTTCTTATTAACCGTGCTCGTTCGACAAGACAGTGGTAAGCAACGGAGTACGGAAGTATGCTACTGACACACTCCGACCAACTCAAACTGTTTGGTTTCTTCACTACGCTTGATTGAGGTACAACCAAATGGGATGGAATGTTGTTTGCCGAAATTGCGAACACCTCATCCATTGGACGAATTGACGTAACGTCATCGCCAACATTGATGACAATCCCAGCACAAAGGGCTCCCAATATGAATTCATCTGGCCCTTCCGGAAATCCTAGTGGAGTAAGGTCGGCCCCTTTTACTTTCACCAATACACCATCCGCACTTATGACGGGAGACAATGAATTGAAAGACAAACGTAGATTGTTATCATTTTCTCCCCCAGTTTGCCACTGTAGTTCCCAGAATGGGGTCACTTTCACGGCAGCTTCACCAGCCTGAGCCCTAACGAGTTTGGGTTCAGTGATCTCACCATCCATGAGTGTCAGTTCTCTGTGAGGAACCTGTTGCTTCCGAAGAATCTCCGATAGAAGCTGGAAGTCGCTGGGATTCGTTGACGTTTGAACATAATAAACCGGACAGTTTATGTGATTCGATGCAGACCTTACAATATTTGCGACCTTCAGAGCATCTTTTGATGAACTTTCGTCTATGGAACTCAATGAATTGTAGTCAGTAGAACTCGAAAATAATATCCACGCTCTTGAAACGTACTCAGATTCCTTGTTGGTGTACTCTAAAAATCGAAGGAGGTTCTTAAATGATTGGTCGGATTCGTTCCAAATGAACACGGTGTCCGATTTTCCTGTTGGTTTCTTGGTACCATTGACGATAGACTTACTTGTCGTCATGTCTGCGTAACTCATCTTAAGAATACCTTCTGTTCCGCGTACAGTTTCCTCAATCTTAGTAGTAAGAGCAGACTGTTCCTTCTCACTGACTACAATCCACTGTTTTTCTGTTGTTTGTTCAATTGGTTTGAACTGAAAACCCTCATATCCACCAGTTTTTTTGCCCACAATTATACTATGGAATAGTTTCTTCGGCGATGAAACTGCTACAACATCAGTGAAACCACACGACGCTACAATGTCGGTCCATTCGGGTTGGCCCATCCAGCAACATTCTGTTCTGAAATCTTCAAATATCCAGCACAGTCGTAATGCACCAAAAAGGAGTTCGGCGATATATGTTGCTCCTGTGGCCTCATATAGGATAAACCATCCGTCGTCGGCAATAAGGTTCCTCATATGGTACATACCCTCGTAAAGGTCTGCTGTTGAATGCAGGGTATCGAGACAAATGAGAATGTCGATAGATGAAGGCACAAATCCCTGGCCCTCTACTTCTTGTTCTATGTCCAGTTGTTGGTATTTTACAAATGGGAACTCCTCCAAAGTGTCGCGAGCATGTGGGAAGAAGGCAACGCTGAGATCAGTGAAAATATACTCAACACGGCCTTGCTCACACAAGGGTTTGATCTTCCGTAATATGTGTCTGGTTAAGCCACCCATTCGAGCACCAACCTCAAGAATTCTCACAACTTTCTTTTTAGTAAGAGCCGTTTTGAGAGCTTTCACGATAATATCCGCACCGCCCATGTAGTAGAGACGGGTCGTGAGAGATTCCATGAAGTACTCTGCCATGCATTCAGGTTTAAATAGTCTGGTCATTGCAGATGAAGGATCTCTTAAAGTCGTCGGAAAATGTTCGCCCAAGCTTTTGACCATACTGACTTCTTGAGCTAGTTCAGGAACAAGCTTCAATAGTTCATCCATCTTGTTATATATATCATCGTAAGTAATTCTCGCTTCGATGTCAAACTTGGAAATAGCCACCAGTCTCTTAAGGTAACGAGCGTCACACTTTTTCCTTTCGGTTTCCGAAACCGTTTCTAGACCATGCCGAATGTAAGCGTCGCATATTGATCGCAGCATGTAGAAATGTTCCTCTCCCCGAGTGATAGTTTCCATTACATCTGGATAAAGGTTTTGCAGGGTTTTAGGACAAAAAATATCGGAAACAACTGATGTAGGAGGTAGAATTGCTCTCGTTGGTTGATAAATGGTTTCGTGCAGGCACTGGTCCAGAGACATCTCTCTGGTGGCCTTCGCAACATTTGTGAACACGCATCCTGTTATTTCAACTAGAACCTCTTCTCCTTTGTTGCATGTCATTATTACATCTCCTATAAGCTTCTCGTTGTCGCAGTCTGTTATCTTACCAATAACGATGACATCTTCCTCGTGTGGTAGTGTCGGTGTATGTATTGTAAATGACTTCACTGACGTTGCTTGAAAAGATGTCGTTTCAGCAGCCACGGGCAGTGTAAGGATCTGGAAACATGCGTCAAACAGGGTCGTAATTACCCCTTGTTTATCACCTTGGCAACGGACGGTTGCTAAGACGTCTCCATCCCCCACCATAGCTTCCTCAATTACTTGGAACTTTGCCCCCATGTTGCTCCCAGACTTTTCAAGAGCTTTGTATATGCTCTCTTTACTTGCCATCTGATGACACCGACTTCTGATCTGGTTGATCTTATTCTTCATCTTTACTTCCCTAGATGAACATGCCTCAGCAGTGGTGATTTGAGCTATCAAATAAGACGCATTATCGTCATAGATTTTCACATTGTTCTCCTGTGATATGCATTGAATATTCAGTACCTGCTTCTTTGACCCTGCACCTAATTTCTCTTCCTTCCATGTAGCTTTCTCGGGGAACTTGATATTCTTAAGTTCCAGAGGATATTTATCAGATGACATTTCCACGGCATAGGCAATTAAACCAGACTCGGGAAATATAAGAGCATCATTAACGACATATTCGCTCAGGTAAGGGAACATCTCGAAGGTAAATTTACCATTTTGACCTTTGTAAGTTCTGTCGTCCAAACCAAGTCGCCTCTTCCTTCGGTATTCGGGCTCAGTCAGAGATGTAACGTGTTGCCAGGGATACAACGGTAAAGCGATCCATGGTGTATAAGCACTCGTTGCGTTCTTCCAAGTGATTGGTATTGAAGCACTGTGGAATGCATGGAGCGCCCGTAGGGCAGAAATGTGGTCATCTTGTTGTCTCAGTCCCATAGCAATTGTCGCTAGTTGAGAGGTTGTTCCAACACTTTTCGCTATTTGGTTGATAGAGGACAACAAAGTCATAGATGCTGAACACTCCACAAAGACGGTTGGTTGGACTTCCCGAAGGATACTTTCCACAGCCTGTTGGAATTTGACCGCATTACGAATGTTTGTCCACCAATAATTTGCACCAAAATCACCCTCGTGTCTTTCACCTGTCGTTGTTGAGTAGATCGGAACGCTTCTCACCCCTGCTGGTGTATTGACAGCTTTCTCCATTTTCGCTTTGAAGGTTTTCTCTGTAGGATCCATGTCAGGTGTATGGAATGCGCAACTGACTCGAAGTTTCTTTGCAATTGTGGAATTCTCTCTACAAATTTCGTCAATTGCTTCAGTGTTGCCTGCGATGGTGACTGATCCAGGAGCGTTGTATGCGGCAATGTAAAGCCGTTGATACTTGGAACAAAGCACAGATGCTTCGTCAGCATTTATTCTTAATGCTGCCATACTTCCAGTCCCTTTCAGCTTTGCTTGTTCAACACTTCTGATATATATGACTAGTATAGCTTCATCCAGTGTTAAACCGCCCCCGGCATAAGCGGCTGCTACCTCGCCAAGGCTATGACCAACAATAGCATCCGGTACAATACCCCAGTGTTTAAGAAGTCTGAAGTAAGCAACTTGAATGAAGAGGATGGCTGGTTGGGTTACCTCCAAGTCGTTTAAGACTTCTTTACCAACTACGTCCCCATTTGAAGATTTCACGAACATTTTTCGATCATGCAGCAAAGACCATCCACTAATTTGCTCAAAGATGCGATCGCACTCATCGATTGAGTTTTTGAAGACTTCTTCAGACGCATAGAGCTGACGTCCCATATCAAACCACTGTTGTCCTTGCCCTGGAAAGATGATGCATACCTTAGGTTTTTCATTGCTGTAGACAGTAGCAGTCATTACCTTGTCACTCGAACCATTTTCGAGGAAGTTACGGAGTTGACTCCTGAATTGTTTGCCAGAGTTTGCAATAACCGACATTCTATAGTCAAACTGCGTCCTGTGAGTTGCCAGCCACGAAGCTACACTCATTGCATCTCTGTCATGTTCAAATTTAGCCCATTGCGTGGCAATAGCCGCTAGTGCCTCTGGTGACTTTGCAGACAACGGTACTAGTATCGATTTTCCTTCGATGGGGCTTTCGCCAAAACACCACCCACTGAAGGACATCAACTTCGGAGGCTTCAACTCTTGTCTTGGTGGTTCTTCGAAGATACAATGGGCTAGAGCTCCGGCAAAACCGAAGCTGTTTAATCCTATGATATATTTTTCATCTGTAAATGGTTCCACCTTCGTCAATACGTTGAGTTTCCAAGCGTTCATATCAATCATGTGATTTGGTTCTACAAAGTTAATCGTTGGGACCAGCGTACGGTTTTCCATCATCAATGCAACCTTAATAGCTGCGGCAGTACCAGCAGCAACTTCGGTGTGCCCAAAGTTCCCTTTGATTGAACCGATCTTAAGGGACTCCTTACGTCTTCGCCCGAAGCTTCTACCGATCGCCTCTGCCTCCATAGGATCACCGACTGGTGTGCCAGTTCCGTGAGCTTCGACGAAGTTGACCCTTGACATGGGGATATCGAACTTCTTGTATGTTTCTGTCATGATGTAATCCATTGCCGGGACAGATGGCATAGTCAAGCTGCTACTATGGCCGTTGTCTCCAATAGTTGAACCTTTTATCACAGTGTAAATATGATCACCATCAGCAAGGGCCTGATCCAATGGTTTCAAGATTAAGCTATGCCACCCTTCGCTGCGGACGTATCCATTCGCAGTCTCTGAAAACGGACTGCATCGGCCATCAGGCGAGAGGACACCCAATGCGCTGAAAGCTACAGTAATGTCAGGTAACCCAATATGATTGCAACTCGAAACTACAGCGACTTTACATTCTTTGTTGTACAGACTGTTACAAGCCAAATGCAAGGACGTAAGGCCAGCAGCACAAGCGGTGTCGACCGAGAAACTAGGCCCCTGGAAATCAAGGCAATATGAAATACGGTTGGAGGCTACGCTGTGCGCTATACCCGTCAGAGTGTATGCGTCTGTTACAGAAGTATCGGTTAGCTGGATGGCGTGGTCCATCATACCAACTCCAACAAACACCCCACAGTCTTTCTTCAGAGTCCCGGGGACAATCCCTGCATCTTCAAAAGCTTCCCACGTGACTTCCAAGAGATGGCGTTGTTGTGGGTCCATAGACGCAGCCTCTCGAGGGGAAATCTTAAAGAAGAGGTTGTCGAAGTCGTTGACGTTGTCAATAAATCCGCATCTGATGAAGAAGGGAAATGATTACAATAAAACATTGTTTCCTGTGACTCAACTCAACACACGCAAGACTTCAAATAATGCAATGATAAACATGCCGCAGTTACTAAGACAAATGAGGACTTTTTGGCATTAGCAATTTTACCTTTATCTTAATATCAATATTTCACGATATAAGCATCGTTGGGATAGCTAAGTGTGTGGTAATTTATAGCGGTGCACGTCTTCTAGCGGTCTTCGGTGCCTTGTCGTCCAGTCGTTTAAAATCGTTTAAGTTTTTTTCTTATATACGGTAAATTCAGAAACATATTAAGTTCATGCACTTGCGGCTATACAATTTGGCTATTAATAACACACATCATACCATTCTGAATTATGAGATTATAGGCCAGCAATGTGTGTCTGGCCACATTTTATAACATACCGGCGATAAGAAATTGTGTTTTGAGGCAATTCCAAACTCCGTAGATGGATGAAGCAAAGATACATATATGGTTGAGCTATCTCCAAATATACGGGGCCTCTATAACGAACTCAACCCATAACTGTTCGTTGAAGGTGTGGAATATTACATGGAATTTTCTTACGAATTATTCAGGCAAGTGTGTAGATTGTTGGATCTGTTGGTTTTGCATGAGATCCTCAATATTGACAACAAAGGTAATTTGGCCGGTTCTTATGCCACTGCGTTTAGAGCACGTTTCAGAAAGGATTTTTATGTTCTCTATACATAGGGGTGCAGTTTGTGTTATGAGTGGGGGGAGGAATATTTGGTGCTCCCAGGACAACGACCATTTAAAGTAGGACACAACCTTGTACACCTTGATAAACATATGGTTATAAATGGTGTTCTGGTTCGAATTAGGCTAATGCTAATGCTTCATTTTCATCCATGTATGTATACAGGGGAGGAATGCCTCATTTTGGGATCTTTAAGTGAAATTGTTACCCCTTAACCACCTGTACCAAGAACAAGAGGTAATATTTTATATTTTCCCAATTCATATTGCCCATTGCAGAACTTATACGGACCCCACTGATGTCATCCTTTAAACGAAACGTCATTTGAATAATAAATTCATATGACATCGCTATAGGAAAAAATAATAATTTAGCAATTAATTTACGCTGATTGACCAGGCGTCGACATAGACTGCAATGATTTCCTCCAGTTGCCAGGACAACTATTGAAAATACTTACCGTCTAGTAACCATCTTTCCCTGACGTGTCTGGTCGGCGTCATAAAAGTTATCGACCGCCCATCTCTCTGGCGGTATATCCTGGATGCACTCCCGTCCTTCTTTTAAAGCCTCCCAGAATCCTTTGGTGTCAGTTATACCTCCAGGCATACGACATCCTGTAACACAAGATCATTTTGGTTTAATTATCCGGGAACGGAATCAAACTTTTCAAAAGAGGGTAGGAAAGCGTCCATGGAATAATGGCTATAATGGGTGGTTCAATTCGATATCTTCAATATTTTAGGGTACCCTGACTCCGTCGACCTCGACCAATAGGCGCCTCTTCTTGTCACAGTGGGCCAAACATTTTCTAAAAGAGGGTAAAGGGTCCATGGAAATAACTGACTGAGTGAATTTATGATTTAGCTTTGGGAGCGATCGAGGTGTTATTCTTTTGCATGTGTCATTAGCGGGGCAGCTATAATGGGTGGTTCAATTCAATATCTTCAAAAGGTACCCTGACTCCGTTGACCTCGACCAATAGGCGCCTCTTCTTGTCACAGTGGGCCAAACATTTTCAAAAAGAGGGTAAAATGTCCATGGAAATAACTGACTGAGTGAAAGTGAATGGAAATTTATGATTTAGCTTTGGGAGCTACCGTGACTCCGTTGACCTCGACCAATAGGCGCCTGTTCTTGTCACAGAGAGCAAAGCAGGGACGATACAACCAGAATGAGTGAGAACACACCGTGTTTGATGGGGGAGGAAGTGAGGGAGATTATAAGGTGTTACCTTTTCAAGAAGGTACATCACTCTGTATGAAGGGGATGTAAATTAGCGTTGCGTTATGGTGGCCATGAACTGCAGAAAAACACCTCACTATTTGCCATACTCCAGGCATAAGGACGATGGCAATTTGAACTTACCGATTCCAACAACTGCCACGGGAAGGTATCCGTTCGGCAATTTGCTACCGTCCGCCATTGTGGAAGGCTCTAAAGAACAAACAATTGCAGGTTATAAGGATTTCATCAACTTTCGACAAGAATTTGTTTAAGTTTCAAAAAAGTATTTGCAGCTATCTTCAAGTTAATTATTGAATACACTCTATGTCATTGGTGATTTAGCTTTGGGAGCTATCGAGGGGTTATTCGTTTGCATGTGTCATTGGCGGGGCAGCTATAATGGGTGGTCCGATTCGATATAATCAAAAGGTACCCTGACTCTATTGCAGGCCCGGATTTAGGGAGGTGCCCAGGGGGCCCGGGCCCCAGGCCCCCACCAAAAGGGGCCTCCCACCAAACCCTTCAACCGCGTTATTAATTACTTTTTCGTGCGTGGTGACGAAAAGTCCCCCACCCAGTGACCCCCAAGTAAGCTGGGCCCCAGGCCTCCCACCAGCTAAATCCGGGCCTGCGACTAGGTCATATGACCCCAAGTCAACGGTTTCTGAACCAATGTCTATTGAACGTCCTTTCTCTGCCGTCATCCCGAATGACAATTCTTCTGATGTTCAAAGGTCTAAACGAATTGTAATGCAGTCTAGACCAGACCCTCCTATTGCACATAGCAGTCCACCTAACTTACCTACTTTTATGAGTGTTCCTCCCTTGGTCAGAGAGCCAAGATTAGTTGATCGATACACTCATACACAGGAGGAAGTTATTAGAGAGCCTCCCTTTGAGTTGTTTATTACCCCCAAGCGAATAATTACAAGGAGAGAGAATGTGGTTACAGGACTCATACCTAAACAACAGGAATTGAGTAAGGTCATGAAAGCAATTAAAGGAAAATTGATTAAGGATTACGATCTCCCATTTGATGTCGTAAAATTGAAAGAACAACAGGAAACATGCCCATTTTTCAAACCAGTGTATGATTATAACACATAATATTCTTCCATCTAATGCTAAAAGTTCAAGGACTATTCGTTCTCAAGCAGAAGATTATTTATTATGTAATGGTTTATTATTCAAAGTATTCTTACATGAAAAGTATGAAGCTAAAATGGCGTTGCAGTTTAGTCATACCCGAAACCATGGTAGAACAAATTATGTCTAGATATCACGATGATTTATTAAGTAATCATCAGAGTGTAATGCGTACATATTTGACCATTCGTCAACATTTTTACATGCGTAATATGTTTCAGCGAATTAGCAATTACATACAGGCATGTCTTCGATGTCAGGAATTTTGTAAGAAACCAGATAGATTGAGACCATATCATAC
>JAODAF010110616.1:0-10687 GCA_027574765.1 Molpadia intermedia | reverse complement strand
TGTATTGAAGACCAGATCCAGGGATACAGGTAGCACCATTAAGACATGGTTGATCATCACAGGGGTTAATGACTGGATACAAAGAGGATGATAGGAGTTATTAACAAAGAACATTAATTTAAAATATATGAAATGAGAAGAGTGAATTAATAAGTGATGCTTGTCTCCAGTGAATAGTTTACATTAGCCTGGAAATATTACACTGTACTATGCATATTGCTCTGTGTTAATAGCTTATAATAAGATATGGGTCGCAGAAATATATAAAAAATAAATTACTAGCAAATATTCCTGATCCATTTATCATAATCAATGCAGGAATCATTAGTACCTAGCTCACAGTCCATTCCTTCAAATCCATCAGGACATATACATTTATCATTAGTAATGACACCAATCTGGAGGTGCAGAGTACCTTATTATTAGTTATTAGTACCTATATCACAATTAGTTCCTTGAAAGCCTTCACGACAGTCACAGCTATAGCCGAGGTCAGTTCCAGTAATACATTCAGCACCATTCAAACAAGGCTGGGAGACACAGGGATCAGTAACTACAAATAAAGCAGTTATATTATAATATAATGTTCATGGTACAAGTTGTGGTGTTAATATATGGTAGGTTACAATAATATAAAAGAAGTATGCTTGATATACTAAAGTCACTAGTCAGAATGTGAGAGGGGGAGGGGGTGGTGTTTTCCACCCCTCTCCATAAAATGACTATTCATTCAAATTTGTCCTAATTGGCAATGTCTCATTATTTTTATTCAATTGTTATTTTTCTGCTACATATATAACTGCATGTTGGGCAGGAGGCCCTGGGTTCACATCCCAGTAGAGCTGACCGTATTTCACTGTGACAGATTTCCTATTCTGTGTCTTATATATTATATATAAATTCTTGAATGAAGGATGAGTACTTGGATGACAAATTGTAGGATTTTAAAAGGTTTTTTGCAGATAAATTTGGCAAGGCATAGGTTCGGAATCTAGAATTGGTGAAAAGCAGTTTTGACTCCACTGGGATTCGAACTCAGCACCTTCCACTATCTAGTGTGGACACTCTACCAACTGAGCCATGAAGCCAGATGGTGAATCCTCTGTTGGAATGAAATAAATACCCTTTCAGTAAATTAGTACCATGCTAATAAAGTGTTTATTAATTTTTCTCCCCCACCCCTCCCATTTAAAGCCTATAATGGTGTGATAGTGAGAACAAAGTTGGATTACTCAAAAGTGGATCATGAATACATGTGGGTAGAACATATATCCTCCATCACTGTTACACACCCACCATCCCCACCTTCTGCATGAATACAAGGTATCATATATATTAGTTTTATATCAAGCATACATACAATATTAATAAAATATACCAATGTTACAGGACAGTCCAGAAAACCCAATCATACAATTGCAGAAATAGACTGTTCCACCAAGAAAAAGGCAGGTGGCTCCGTTTTCACAAGGATTGTTATCACATGGGTTAGTAGCTGTGGGTTAATTGAGATGAAGGGTTTTGTCAATGGCACAGTCAATTATGGATTACTGTGATATGGAACACAAAAAGGCAGAATATATCCATAATAAGATCATATACTAACAATAGCTTGTAAAGAGTCCTTCAAATGCATCAGGACAGGTAGATTACATTAATCTTGAAATGTTAACATTTATAAATATAGATGATTGTTAATAGGTTATGAGGCATAGACATCTATAAAATAAATATCACTAGCAAATGTTATCTCTTTATCACCAAGAAAGAAAAGGAATCATTAGTACCTATTTCACAGTTCATTCCTTCAAATCCATCAGGACATATACAGGTGTATTGAAGACCAGATCCAGGGATACAGGTAGCACCATTAAGACATGGTTGATCATCACAGGGGTTAATGGCTGGAAATGAGGATATTATATATATGTGATAGAATGTGTAAATGATAGATGACTTGGTCCCTGTTATCTGTAGCAATAATCTGATCCCATGTCACACTGACTTGATTTCCAAATACCAAGAAATCAGTGATGTCTTCAGGACAGTTCTGAATGATAGGTCGTAGGCCATCAACTGCAACATGGGCAAAAAAGATGTGTTTTGATTAAACCCTTATTCTGTTATGAAGGCAACAAAACACCTCAATTGTATCCTTTTTTCAGGGTAACAATTTATATTATTTGGGAGGGCTAGGGTGATACCTATGCTAAATAACATGTGGTTGGTTATTAACTACAATGGTAGCAATAAAGGGCTATCATAAGGGCAATTAGTGTAGGTAACAATGTATCTCTGCAAATAGAAGAAAATTAATTAATGTATGTGAATCCTAAATAGCTGTCCAGGGGTTAAAACATCCAAATGTTAAAATACTTCTATATGTGGTATATGCAGGTACATAAAGTTACAATAATCTAAAAAAAAAACATATGGAAGAAAACGGGGAAGCTGTGTGCGAAGTGTGTCGTCTGAGAAAATAATATACAAAGTCACAAAATGCCAAATCATTCAATGCTTGCCTATGGATGTATTTGGTGTATGGGATAACTGCAGGTGATAGGACCTCCTTTATAGTTATGTTGAAATGCAAAATAGAAAGTAATTGTAGAGGCTTTAGGCCATTTGATACTACAACATTCTCATTAATCAACTTGGTTATTAGTACATATATTGTGGTCAGTAGCTGTTGGATTTAACCATGCACTGCATGACCCTACTTTAAGTTTAACCATGTAGAAGTCATGTCAAGTACATACATACCAACCTGTACTGTGACAATATATGATGTCTGGTTGATGGCAGCATCAGAGATAGCTGTCCAGATTGGTGAGTTAGTAGCTGCGAGTTAACCATGTCCCTAATGTTAGTTTAACCATACAGAGTAGGCCATGTCAGGTGTGTACTTACCAGCCTGTACTGTCACAATAAAGGAACATGATGCCTGATTGTTGGCAGCATCAGCATATGTGTAAATGACAAGTGTAGGTCCAATCAAAAATAGCTGTCCAGATTGGTGAGTCTGACTGACCAACGTAACTGGTACATTGAGGTCAGTAGCTGTGGGTTCTAACCATGTGACTACTGCCTGGGTAGTACCTAACTGAACTGTAACCTCAGGATCCTCTGGACATGTAACAGTGGGCACGACAGTGTCAACTATGAAAGGGTAGAAGAGATCCTCATCAATTCATTAAATGACATATAAATATTATCATCAAGTTAATAATGATCTTCAGGTTACTGTGGTGCCCGGAAGCCATGAAAGTAGCATATTAATACGCATATTGCAGAGTAAAGTAAGATAATGAAATATCATAATAGAGTTTGGGATATAATTTACATCATTTAGAGGAAATAACTACAAGACCAATGTAAACAAAATGCCATAAGAGAGTGTCTGAATCGTAAATTTACTGTATTAAGCCAGACTTGTACAAATTTTATTTGGGAGAGGGGAAGGCACAGTCCAAATTTCGAGAGAGGCACAACCACATATTAGGTGGCAAAACCAGTTTTTTACATTTGTTTTCATACATACATGGCTCAAGTTTGAGGGGAACATGCCCCAATGTCCCCTGTGGCCAAAGCGTTGCTATTGCCCTTTTTTATGAATATCTTAGACTTCAATGAAAGAGAAGTATCAGTCTCAGTGTTTGTCGTGAGAAAATGTGTTCCATATATGCATACATAAAACCTGGTGGCAGTTAGCTTTGCCTACAAACAATTGGCAGAGTACTTTCAAACCACTAAATATGGTAGTTTGTAGGTGTTTACTAAGAAGAAAAAAGGCTAAATTAACAGCAAATTAAAGACCTATTAACACAAAGGAAAAACAAAGGATAATAATATGTTGTTGCTTGCTTTTGTTATGGGAAGACTTTATATCATAAAATTCTATGTCAAGAACTCTTGAAATATTAATATTATTGTTTATATCTACCTGGAGTGACCGTCACATTGAAGGAGCATTCACCAACATTCTCACTGCCATCAATGTATCTGTATGTAACAGTTGTTGTACCCACAGAGAAGAATGAATTTGGAAAATGTGACTGAGTCAGTAGTAGAACAAATCCAGAATTATCTGTGGCTTGAGGATCTGTCCATGAAACTATAACACTTGATTGTCCAAATTCTACAACTGTATCAATATCTTGTGGACACTCTGCCATCGGAGGTTCTACGTCCACTGCAAGATCAACAATAAATATACAATATCAAACAATAGATAAATGTTAATTAACATATTGCATCTTATAAATTTAAATTCTTACTAATCTAACCAGCTCTCATATCAAACTACAATGGGATCATGAAGAGGTTTAAAATACATAATCAACCACAGTACATTTAAATGTTTTTTGTGTTCTGCTGCATCAAATGGACTGCAGTTTCATTATTATTAAAACTCAAAATTGCAGAGAGAGAAAGTAGATATATGTTAGCATTTCAAATAGTCTCTTCCCATATTATTGTGATTGTCTGTATGATTATATGCTGTTATGTAATTTTCTTGAATATATGCCTCCAGTTCTCCTCTAGTTTGTTGTAAAGTGCTTTAATTAGTACATCTCATTTCACATTATATAAAAAAATATATTTCTTGTATTAATTATTAGCATGGTACTTCCATAACCATAATATTAAACCCACTGCATGTATTGTCTGCTCATTGTTATTACAAATGGCATTTTATTTGCTGTACAAAGTTGAAGGTATTTTACAATCACAAACTAGAATATTGATTATACCTGATTACAAGTATAAGACAATATACGGTGAATCCTAGGAATGTGTAAAAGAGACATAAATTCTAGCTTTTCTCAAATTTAACGAGATGGTGTCCCACCGTAAAGTATAATTAGGTGACCCACTATCTAAGTGTAGCCCCAGCATGGATTGGGGCGAAGCGTAACCGAAACTTTTATGCTTCTGGACACCGTTAGATGGCAGGAAATGGCACTCAAATTCCTTTTATACAAGCACCTGAAATATTTATCGATGCTTATTGCAGAGTAAAAGAACAACAAGATGGAACATTATAAAAAAAAATGAAAGTATGATCTCAAAGCATTCATCATCTAAGCAATGCTGGTAAAATCTGAATTAATCAAAAACAATAAACAATGGAAGACTGCAAGATG
Source organism: Molpadia intermedia (assembly GCA_027574765.1). Classification (NCBI taxonomy): domain Eukaryota; kingdom Metazoa; phylum Echinodermata; class Holothuroidea; order Molpadida; family Molpadiidae; genus Molpadia; species Molpadia intermedia. The sequence continues at coordinate 5,540 of JAODAF010110616.1, read as the reverse complement.
CTTACCTATTTCACAGTCAGTTCCTGAGAATCCATCAGGACATATACAGGTGTATTGAAGACCAACGGGATTACATGTACCACCATTAAGACATGGTTGATCATCACAGGGGTTAATGACTGGATACAAAGGAAGAATTTATACAGACATGAAATATTATAAATAAATTACATACATTTTATGATGGCTGAAATGAGTGAGAATGAAGCTACTACCAGGCTTACAATGGCATACAAGCAATGTGATATGAACATAATACTTTAGGGACTCATGGAAAATATATATGAAATAACATGGAATACAGGTGTACACTACATATTATACTGGGATGAATAATAATCATTCATACATTGGGAATATATAAATATTATATAAATGGAATAATATAAATAAATGGTATGTGATGGAAATGACTCATGTGAACAGAAATATGAAACATAACTGATTTCATTCTACTGTATTATTGGCAGTCTATGAAAGTCATTTAAAAAAAAACCCAACTGGGACTTTTATAATCATCATCAGTGTCTAGTACACGTAGTAACACCTCTGGTATATTACATCAGCATGGATACACACATGTAAACAGTAGTACTGAGTGCATAGTCATTGCATGTTCGTACATCATCCCAGATACTCAAATTAAATCATAAGTTCCTAGTTCATTTTCATCACTGGTAAATACATCAGTACAAATACTTCATCAACAGATACTTCAACACTGCTTCATCAATGGCTGAGTCTAAAATTGTAAAATATTGTGTTCTTCACATTAAAAGTATACATCTGTATGTTCGTACCAGAGTCACAGGTTTGTCCTGTAAAGCCTTCAAGACACTGACAAACAAATCCAAAGCCTGGAATACTGAAGCAGGTAGCACCATTCAGACACGGGGTGCTGGTGCAGGGGTCAAGACCTGTGGGGGAGAGATGTGATGTTCAACGTTTACAAGGATGACACACAATCATGGATTAAGCGGGAAGATGAATAAGGTGAATATTAAAAACTAAATTAAACATTTATTATGCTTTAAAGACTAGATAAATACAAGTACATTGATATGGACTGTAGTACATGTAGGTTTATTTTCAACCGTAGGTTACCAGGTGTAACTAATAAAATATTACGGGTTAGGATGAAGCGATATATATGTTATAACACCATTATTAAACCAGAATGAAATTGGCTCAGGTTCTGATGCTAATTGTTGGGGTATTTTATTTATTTTCAGCAGTACCTGTTGGAGGAGTCACTCTTGATATCAGAATAAAAACAAATTCAGCATCACAGAGATTAACAACAGGAAACACAATTTATTCCTTCAATTTGTAATCAGCCCCATGTGAGATATCATTATCTGTCATAACAAAAGCATTTAGCAGGTTTAAAACATAATATCAGTAGTTATAAATAAAATGTGATTGCAAATATACCATCAGCACAGGTCATCCCAGTAAATCCAGCAGGACACTGACAGAAGAAGTTGACTCCCAGTGGAATACAGGTAGCTCCATTCTCACAGGGATTATTATCACAGGGACCAGGAGCTGTGAATAAAATTATGATGATGAAATTTAAATTGATTATGATGATGATTATGAAAGTATGATCTCAAAGCATACATCATCAGAGCAGTGCTGGTAAAATCTGTTAAATGTTTACAAGCCTATGGGGCTTTTGACAAATCATCCCCTCTCATTAAACTTAGTACCACGACCAGATAAAAGCCAAATATATTTTCCTTCTCTGCTAAATGTTATAATACAATGAGAACAATGAAAGACTGCATATACAGTCATACAAGACCAACAGGATTACATGTACCAGCAATGTTGATCATCACAGGGGTTAATAACTGGACATTTATTGATTTTTTTTCAGGAAATTTTAAAAGAAACTAAAAAATGTCTTTAAGCAATTAGATAACCATATTGGACAAAGAAGAAAAGCTAGATTAAATATGAATATTAAATTAATTGTCATTAAAGACATGGTAATGTACTACAATCAGTAATTAATCAGTAATTGTTTAGAAATGACCATTAGCATTTTCCATTGGTAAAAAAATAAATTTTAGTACCTATTTCACAGAAGGTGCCAGATATTCCCGGTGGGCAGCTGCAGAAGAAGTTGAGGTTATCCAGCTGGATGCACTGACCATTGTTTAGACAGGGCTGTGAGTTACAAGGATTGGATTCTAGAAAATAGACAGACAAGATAGGGATGATGAATGAAAACCAGGTAGATTATGTCTCTTTAGGTTTAATGTTCATAAGGGAGGAAAAACCATTCATGACTATCACATCAGTTGTCAATGTTGGTTTTTAATCATGTGTAATGTGTAGACTATAAATCTGTGCTAACATATATAGGACTAGACAAGACAACCCTGGGCAGGGAAACACAAAGTACCATTGATATAAAATTATTTGAACAGGTTAAGTGATATAACATTTATAAAAGATATTTACCTATTTCACAGTCCATTCCTTCAAATCCATCAGGACATGTACAGGTGTATTGAAGACCAGATCCAGGATTACATGTAGCACCATTAAGACATGGTTGATCATCACAGGGGTTAATGACTGGAAATGAGGATGTTATATAAATGGAAAAGCACATATGAGTGATATATGATGTGGTGTATACAGTAACTACAATATATAGTATAAAAAACATTAAGAAGGAATGAATCATTAGTACCTATTTCACAGTCCATTCCTTCAAATCCATCAAGACATATACAGGTGTATTGAAGACCAATGGGATTACATGTAGCACCATTAAGATATGGTTGATCATCACAGGGGTTAATAACAAGCAAAGAGTGTATAATTGCATGTAAGGAAAAAGATAGTAATGCTGTTCAAATTCTGACATGTGAACATAAAAAGTGATTTGTTTTCCTTGCTGTTTTAAAGCTTCAAGACATATCTACAATGATACACTATACAGTATATTACTCTTTGTACAATTCAGCTGGGTTTAATTCAACAAACCTGGGATATATGAATCTGGTTGGTTTTGGATGATTTGACCCAATTTGCAATAAAGATCATTTTATAGCTTGTTTAAATTTTTATTGGTCATTTCAGAAAATGCTATTCCTGGAAATTCTATGGAGCAGCAGTTTTAAGGCAAGTTTTACGCTTCCGAATGTTAGGTGTTGAAACTTACAGGTTTTCCAAGATCATATGTAGCAACCAACTATCAACTGTTTAAAAATGCCATATTTACCACAAAATACAGCAAAAATCAATAAAATTTCTGCATCAATTTTCTTGCCAAAAATCTGCTGTGAATTCAACAGCTTTCAGTTTGTTTTAGAGAATTAGAGTTCAATAAATGCTTAAGTATTCAAACTTCCAGGTCTCCATGCGACTTTAGTCTTTTGCTATGATTATAAAAACATTAAACATTCACTTGCATACGAGTAACAGTTTTACAACCGAATTGGAGAAAAGCTAGGTTGTTATGTTTGACTGTAGGTTAAACTGTATAGTGCACACATTATATGTAGGACAGGCTAAATATGTAGGTATGGCATCAACCCGACCAGACTCAAGGCATGCGATCCAAACTAAATTCTCCTGGAAATAGTCTATGAAAGATGCAATGTTGAATATTATGGGACTATACACTCCCAAGTGCTGTGTATTTCATAGGTAATATATGCAGTTATTATAGAGTTACCATCTGTGGCCAAATTTATTTACAAGGAAGACATATGTTCCTATTATATAGTAATTTGATTTCTTTAGAATTTAATTAGATATGTTATGATACCCAAATCAATGATGTATGGTCATAAGATATCAATTATAATAAACACCAATTTAAATGATAGATGGTTTTGTCAAAGCAACTTTCCAGAGGGTACTTTTAGTGAGAGTACCATTTGTGCAAATAGCTGAAGGTATATTACAGTATACACTTTTATGTAACTATACTATAGAACACATTTCCTATTACTCATATGAATGAAAGCGATTTCTGATGATTGGACCCGGGGTAATATGGCTCCTACATTTTGTTTTTGTAATGGATGACTGGATAGTTTACCTATTCCACAGTTAAATCCTTCATACCCATCAGCACACTGACAGGTGAAGCTGAGACCAGGGCCAGACATACAGGTAGCATCATTTAAACATGGCTGAACATCGCAGGGATCGATAACTAAATAGAAAGAGAGGGGTAAATGATTCGTGCATTAAAATAATGAGTGGTTAATTACCATACATTTATTATTAGCACAAAAACCAATAAGTTAAAAATAATGCATTATTTGAAGAGTTATTTTGTTAGTGTAAAGAAATAACGTAGACCATTTCAAAGCTTCAGTATCAGATTGGAGTAAACCCAGAGGAGTGAAACTGAAAAGAATATTTGTTAAAAAACAGTGTGACCAGAGCCCCCCCCCCCCTTCCTTCTCATTTATAAAGTATTATGGAATAAAGAAAACATAATGGAATAATTGAATCATTTAACTTTATCATATAACCTATGTGGTAAATTAAAAGTGTCTGAGACCCCAAAGGTGATAACAATTTATTCATTAAATGCTTTAAACAACTTTACACAACCTGTTCCCCATGACAGACATGTATACATAACATACTGTCCTCTCCACATTATCCCTCATTTAAAATGATGATGAACAAAACATTTTCCTCCTAAATTATATTATCTGCTTCAGTATTATTCTGAAAGGCACTAAATAACACCCATAACTAAAGGAACTAACGACACCCATAAACTAATATTTAGTTTTTTACTATTATTGAAGGAGTACCACGGACATAAAACATATTTCATACATGCTGATAGCTGTGTTACACACACTGTATCTCTGATACTATACAGGCAAATCAAACTATGCGAGAAATATTCAGAATGAAAGTATTAGTTAGACCTATTAGTTAAACTTATCGAGAGTGAAAAGAGTAGAAGGAACATCACATGTTGGGCTGTTAATTAAACTACAGTTTTGATTTAAAATTAATTTAAAGCTGCTCCTACATTGTTTTATTTTTTTTGCTTTCTTGAAGATTTGTATATATAGGAACCTGTTACCTTCAGTCTATCTACCCTGGAAGATATTTAAATAATTGAACCAGATAGCTAATGGCAGTGCTCAGCCTGATTAAACTAGGATGACAAGCATATGGTTAGACCCTCTATGTATATCAATTACATACAAGATAGACACCTCTCTTTAAGAGAGCCTGATAACTTTATCCATGATTCAATATTAAGGTGCCCTAATATGATGGATGAAATATTCAGATCTGCATTGTATGGTAAAGTATTTGGTGCAGTGCCTTATTTCACAGTTGTATTTACTTTGTATCAGCTTGCATATAATAATAGTACTAATAACACATATTTATATAGCACCTTTAATTACAAAAGGCTCAAAGGGCTTATGAGGGAGCAACTTACCATGTGGACACCCCCCCCCCCCCACCCAATTGGTTTTGGGTTTTTGGTTGGTTTTGGATGAGACTTGAGTGCCCTGGTGTGGTGGGCTAGG